>JBBPJP010000137.1:0-48643 GCA_038088775.1 Boletus barrowsii
TGCTTGAGAGTTGGATGGTCCACGCGTCGACATCTTCTCGAAACGACGATCAACCTGCAGCCTCCACAGAAGCTACCCCATTGCGGAAGCTTCACGCGGAGGCAAACACAGGCAACCTTCAAACTCGTCTATCGCGCATGGTAGGTGTATGTGACTAATGTAAAAACGCCGCTTTATCTTTTTCCTAGTTCCAGAACTTGATATACCATCGCCAACTTCCAGCGCAGATCGACCCGGACTCGGAGAAAGGCCCTCGTCTTGAAGGTCCTGAGGTGGTTTAGATTTGCCAAATCCACACGCTATGTTATCCATCATCCATCACACCATCACGGATTTTCTTCAACATGTATTTCGCAAGGCTGTAGCATTAGATAGTACGCACACACATCCAAGTCTATACCATTCACCTGACGTTCACCACCATCGCCGGTAGACACCGTCTCGTCGATGCCATATACTGCATGAAACTCCATCTCTAAGATGCTAGGGACGAGCACCTTGCTAGTACCAGATTTGGTGTTATCGCCACATGTGTATCAGTCTTTGCAGGGCAACGACCAGGAGAAAACCAAAGAGCGAGGGTCAAACGCCGACGGCATGATCAAGTTTGAAAGAACCATTAGTCGAACGAGTTGCTATGAGGGTCATCGATGTCAGGAATGACAATCTCGTGATGAATCCCTGCCGTGCAAAGAGACCAGGGCTGCTCTCCTCTTCACCTTTCGTTCGTCCTCGTTATCAAACTCTCCACGTCATCCTCCTAAGCTCCCCGACATGCAATGTGGTCATTGGTACCTGGTAAGTCTGTTCATCTTCGACAGGTACCTCTCCTCCACTCACGCTTGGGTGTTCTGACAGGCGTCGGTGGGGAGTGCGGCGCGTGTCACTGTTGTCCTCTTCTCGGTATCTGGTGGCATCATTTGAACGTCGACGCAGATCTCAACGTTTGAGACGGTAATTGCCCGTCTTGAAGAGACTATCCAACGTGTGCGGATTGCGGTCAAAGAGCTTGAGAAGAATCTACTCGACGACAAGGACGACGGCCAAATTGAAAGAGGGTAA
Organism: Boletus barrowsii; assembly: GCA_038088775.1. Classification (NCBI taxonomy): domain Eukaryota; kingdom Fungi; phylum Basidiomycota; class Agaricomycetes; order Boletales; family Boletaceae; genus Boletus; species Boletus barrowsii. Next base: position 1,063 of record JBBPJP010000137.1, read on the forward strand.
GAGAAACCCATGCTAAAGGACCAATGACAAGGAATTCTGTCGCGACGTAATTGTCTGCGAACTTGTGGGCACATTCATTAACGCACTCGTCAAACGACAAGCTATAGATGAAGCAAAGAGGGGGTAAGCCTGAACAAGGATCATGGTCAGTCGGTATTTCCGCATCGTCCCAATAACAACTCAGCCCATCCATGTGCACCGTTGTTCCCTAGCTTTCGAAATCAAACGCAATCTCCCGCCCACCCCTTGCACTCCGTCTCCGCCGCCTCATCCTCGCCGCCGCAAACGGCAACACACCCTGCTCCTCCCGCCTCTCTCCCCGATCCCGCTTCTCCAGCGCCGCCGTTCTCTGAGCAATACTCTCGGGAACCATCTCCCGTTCAGTCTCCTCGATGATCGGGCCTACTGCGCCTTTCCAATCCCAGTCGACGCCCCTATGTACCGCCTTGCGGAACAGCTCACCCAAGAGCGCCTTGTGGACGATCCGCGCGAGAGGCACGGGGGAGAAGAAGCCGCGTTGGTTCGAATCGACGTTCGAGGCGCCTGTGAGCATCGCGGCGGTCGGTATTTGCACGTCTCGTTGGCGCTGCGAGGGGAAGCGGGGGAGCGTGCGTGCGTCCGGGAGATCGTCGGCTGTGGACCGCGCGCACTCTCCGAGACGGAGGAGATGGGAAATGGTGTCGATCCCGACAGAGGATGTGCGTGTGCTTTCGGATGCGAGAGGGTGGTGATGTCGAATACGATCTAGGAGGGTATGTAGATTTGGATCTTCGTTGGGACGGAGATGGGTGAGGAAATCAACGAGGCGGTAGGAACCTTGTGGGCGGGGGAGATTCGCTTCGTGTTTCATGCGATGGAGGAGGTTGACAAAGACGATGAGGTAGGTCTGTAGGTTGGGCTGAAAATGGAGCGCAGGCAAGGTACGGATGGCGATGTATGCCGCGGCGTAATCCTCGCGTGCCATAAACGTACGGAGCGCGAGATGGGATGCAGAAACTGAGACGACGGTCGATCGACCGGATGGCGAGCCCTTTGTCTGTGCCTGATGGCACGCGAGCATCTCTCGAAAGAGCCGTCGTGGTGGAACAGCATTCTCGGGGGGTCTATGTCTGCGGGACAAGCGGGGATGGTTCAGCACGTTCATAGCACGGAAGAGCAGCTTGTAGGTGACATCGTTTGGCATCAACTCGTCAGATCGCTTCTCCATGAGAACATGATAGAGGGCAAACGCTTCCTGATACCGTTGTTGAACGAGGTTAACACGAATGAGGGCATTGAACACGTTCGCGTCGGGAGAAACGCCAGCTGATTTCATGCGAACGAGCACGTCCTGGATCGCATCCCCGTTCTTGGGGTCCATGTCATGGATAGTGCTGATGATTTCTGAATACGGCGCCACGTCTGGGAGGACGCCCTGTGCGCCACACGCCTCTTCAAACGCCTGGATCCATTTTTGAGCGGCGTCCAGACGGTTGGCGCACATGTTGACGCGAGCGAGCAAGCCGACTAGGTCTGGGTACTCGCTCAGTTTGATCTGGCGTATGGACACGAAGGCGTGTGCCAGATCATCTGCGAGCGTACCCGGCGCGCGCTTGTCGTCGGTCAGATAATGGACGAGGTCCATGAATGCAGGCACGTCGTACGCCTTTTTCTCAAAGAGTGTTTTGAAAGATGGAACGATGTCCTCGAGGTTTGCCGCCTCGCGGACGGCGTTGAGCGCAGCCATGCGGAGAGAGAGGGCATGGACGGGCAAGAAGCCCTCTTTGAGCATGCGACCATGCAGGGCGAGCGCGACGTCGAATAAATGTCTTTCCAAACAAAACCGAATCAAACGCATGAATGCGGTAGAACGGTACGTATTGTAAAACGTGTCGTCGGAGAGTTTGGCCATGAGATAGGATTCGAGCGTGTCGGCGCGCGGGGTGAGCAACAGTCTGTCTGCGCCAAAGACGAGGGTGTTGACCCTCGCCCGGTAGATTTTCTGCGTGGTTTCTTGTGCAGGTTTGACGAGTTCATGGCTGAGACGTCTCCAGATGCGCGACAAGACGACGGGTCGACACCGTCCAACTGACGAGAGCATTTCGTCTTGTCATGACGGTCCTTTCCTCATACCCCGGTGTGACGTGACACGGATCACGTGCTATTTGTGACACGCGCGTCCCCATTATCATTAATTGATCCTCGCGTCTCTTTCCTCTTAACCACCACCATCCCCAAATGAACACGCACGAAGAACACCAATACCTCGCTCTCATCCAACGCGCCATCACCGACGGCGAACACCGCAACGACCGCACCGGCACCGGCACACACGCCCTCTTTGCCCCCCCCGCTCTCCGCTTCACCCTCGTCCACGGCACGTTCCCCCTCCTCACCACCAAACGCACCTACCTCAAAGGCATCCTCGAAGAACTACTCTGGTTCATCCGTGGCCACACAGACGCCACCCTCCTCTCGCAACGCGGCGTCAAGATCTGGGACGGCAACGGCTCCAAGGCGTTCCTCGCATCGCGCGGGCTCGGACACCGCCGCGAAGGCGACCTTGGCCCCGTGTATGGGTTCCAATGGCGCCATTTCGGCGCGCCGTACGTGGATTGCGAGACGGATTATACGGGGCAGGGCGTCGACCAGCTGCAGGGATGTATCGACAAGATTGTCCACACCCCGACGGATCGACGGATCATCTTGAGTGCGTGGAATCCAGCGGGTGAGCGATGCGTGGTTTCTGTGCGTGTACGCGGGATTGATCGCGGTGGACAGCGATTCCAGAGATGGCATTGCCGCCGTGCCATATGATGTGCCAGTTTTACGTGCATGTGGCGTCGACGCCCGGTGGCAAGAATGGGCTATCGTGTCTCATGTACCAACGCTCTGCAGATCTTGGTCTCGGTATTCCATTCAATATTGCGTCGTACGCCCTTCTCACACACATGATCGCGCACGTCACCCATACCGAGCCCCGCGAGCTCATCATCCAACTCGGAGACGCGCACGTCTACAAGGACCACATCACCGCGCTCCAAATGCAGCTCCAACGAGAGCCAAAACCGTTCCCCACGATCCGCTTTGCACGAGACATTGATCATATTGACAAGTTTGAGTACGATGATATTATAGTAGAGGGATATGATCCACATCCAGCGATACCCATGAAAATGAGCGTGTAACGATACGAAATCTGATACCATGTAACGGAATGCTTGCTAGTCGTGCAATGATGAGCAACGACATGTATAAAGAATACTCATTGACAAGAGGCATCCGCATCCTTCTCGGATAGCCTCGCACTCTTCCTCGGCCGCCCGCTCTCAAAGGTATCGCTCACGTTCCGCCCCCGTTTACTCCTCGGCTTGCGCGACGGCGACTCGCCCCGAAAGTTGGGCGGCACCGCCGTAAACTGGTTCTCTGAAAAACTCGCATTCCGGGCCACGGTTCGCGAACGACCGGCTGCACCCATCCCAGACCCGATCGAGCCCGTGCTCACGTTGCGCGCCAACATGCGCGGCGTCGACGGACTGTCGCCGAGCGTCGGGGACTCTGGGTGCCACACCTTGAGTCGGATCGGATGTACGTCCACGTCGCTGTCGCCTCCCCCCGCCGCGACAGCACTCCCAGGACCGCTCAAGACGTCCGGGTCGAATCCCTCTTCTTCTGCTTCTTCTTCTTCCTGCGCCTCCCGAGGCGAGCCCGATGGCGCGAGGCTCTTCAAGATGTGGCGATACGCCGCTTGGATGAGCCCATGAAACGCCTCGTCCTTGGTATACACCCGCAACCACGCCTCTGCAAACGACGAGGGCATCAAGAGCGATATATCGCTGTCATCGGCCTTGGCGCACTCTAGCGACGCACACCACGTCAACGCATGCCTCTCTCTCTTTGAGACGCGACGCACCTTGAGGCTTTTTCTTGGAATAAAACGTCACCTCGTTGAGCGGATTGTCCTTGCCCTTGCCATAGTGCAACAGCGAGCACGTCACGGCGACGTGAGTTGGCTTGAGCTGCGCCACCAGCTCCTCGTCGACGCCCGTCAACACGCCCGATTGCGCGACCTTGACGATCGCTTCGGGGGTCACGTTGTCCTCGATCATGGTCTTGTCCTCGTGCGAAAAGACCTTGAAGTCGACGACCTTGTAGAGGTCGCGCGTGCGGATACGTTCGATGATGGCACGGGCAGATTCGAGTTCCTGGTACGCTGGGTGAGGTGTACGTCATGAGCAAGAGAGAGGACGAGGCGTACCTCTTCCGTCGACTCTTCGATCCTGTTGAGGAGATGATCTGTAAGAAAGACATACCGTTTCGGGTTCTCGACGAGGTCTGCAATCTTGAGAAACGGTTCTGCCTCGAGGAGGGCATCGATAACCATGTACTCGATCGCTTTCGCTGCATGTCGTTGTGGATATGAATCTATGCGCACGATAGAGCACGCACTGGTTTTGTGATTGTAGATCCGCTTGTGGAGGGAGAACCGGGTATAAAACAATTCGTATATCTGGTTCGCGTCCTTGATATCGTAGCATATCTTGCCTTCGACGACGCGTGCAGAATGGATCAGCCTGAGACACGAGGTATCAGCATGGACCTAGGGCATGTATGCGCACGCACCTGGAAATAGAAATGTTGCCCTTATCGCCAACGGCATGACAGTCCCTCAGGATATAGTCGAATCTATGCATGCGTATCAGATCTGATCACACGCATGGTAAAAGGGACGACGCACTTGTCCACGTCGAGTCCATTCCGCTCGTTGGCCACGATCTCGAACAAGAATGGCATCGTCTTGCCAAGCCTGTCGTCCGCGACGTCAGCACGACAGCGAGGCATCCAAAAAGGGCGACTGACGGACAACGGGACTTGTCCCCAGAGATGAGCGCCTTGACGATGGTCATCTCCTCGAGTGAGATATCGAGCTGATACGTCTCCACCATATCGTCAAACATCATCTCGCTCGCATGTTCGTGCTTCCATTTCTTGCCTGGTCTACACGTGCCGGGTGTTAGAAGAAGAAGAAGAAGAAGGGGTAGAAGCACGCATATATACGTACAGCGCGGTGCGAATAAAGATGCCGTCCCACACGTGGGACCATGGACCGTGTCCGAGGTCGTGACACAGCCCTGCCAACTCGACGCACGCGATGTGTTGGTTGGTGATGCCGAGCGAGTCGTCCATGTCTCTCAGGTGTGTCGCCATGAGTCGAGCGAGGTAACCCACGCCTGACGGAGCATCAGTTCACAGGGCTGGTCGGGTGAAAAGAACGCACCGAGACAGTGCTCGAATCGGTTATGGGAGGCGCCGGGAAAGACATAGTACGAGAGGCCGAGCTGTTTGATGGACCTCAGACGCTGAAAATGCTTCCTAGACTCGCTCTGGTGAGGTCCTGGGACGGACGAGAAGAGCGCCGAATACGCACGTGTCGATGAAGGAGCAAATCCATTGCGAAAACGAGACTAATAGACGTCAATGCGAATCGTTCAGACCCATATCGAAGCGTGTACTTGCCATAGTCGTGCACGCTGTCCTTGAATTGCCGCGTTTGCAGCAGACGGCTCCGAGTCGACTCCGAGTCAGTCATGGTAAGAGGCAAGAGTATTATTCATTACGTGTACGACTCGGGGAATATAATTTACCAGATCCAATAAATGATCGTCTGGCATGTCGCCTTTACTTGCCAGACTGCATCCCCAAGTGGCTCATCTGGGCGATCATCGGGTCGGTGCCCGTCTGACCCTGCTGGTCCTGGCCCATTCCGGGACTCTGTGCGCCCGACGTCTCGTCCTGCAGCTTTTCATCGCCCGACCCGCTCCCCTTGCCTATCCCTTGCCGTCCCTCCACCCGCCTCACAAACTCACCCCACACCGCACGCTCGTCGTTACCCATCGCCTCGAACAAGTTCCTCACGCTCGGATCCGCCTTGCGATACACGCCACGATGTCGACACACCGTGCTCTTGACATAGCGACACCCAAACACGCGCTCGAATGCCACCTTTTGCGTCGCAGTGGGTGACTGTCCCACGAGTGTGTCCATGGCGCGGAAACCAGCCGCGATCTCGGACACGGTGTAGTCGTTGGGCCAGCGCTTGAGGGGTGGGTGGGGGTGCTGGGGAAAGAACGTGCGTGTGGCGGTGTTGGGCGTATTGGGGCCGTACAATGGGGTTGAGGGTATCACGGGAGATTGCAGGTTCATGCCCGGCCCATGGAACGGGCTGTTGGCCGACGTCGCCATCTCCCCGTTTCGAGCAGGTGGGTGGGTATTGAGTGAGGGACTCGTGAGAGAAGGGGTATAGGGTATCGTCTGGGTGGGTAACATGTAGCTCATTGGGGGTGGGATATACACGTGCGCGGGGTAATTGTCGGGAAAGTAGAATCGCTTGGCGGAGGGCACCTCGGCGCTCTCTGCGAGGGGTCGCTTGAGCTGTGGGGTGGACGTAGGGGAGGGAGTGGGCCGTGAGGCGAGGGTGGGGGACGTTTGCTTCTTCTTGACCTGCAAGGCCAGTTCCTCGGCGAGACCTGTGCATTCCTCGTCGGAGAGGCCAGTGAGGAGGCTCTTTCGAAGCTTGTATAGGAGACGCTGCTCAGACTCGATCGTGCGGACGGTGGTGATCATGTGTTGCTCCCAGTGTCCCGTCGCACTGTTGTAGGTATCGACGTACGAGGTGGGCGTTAGCTCGAGGTCGGACACGACCGAGGGGTAGTGCGAGAGCGAAAAGAGAGGAAATGTGGATATTTCGTGAGTGAGCCGGATGGGATCGCAGCTGGACTGTGGAACAAGCGTCAGGACGAGCGACATGGATCGAGGTTGCGATGTACCCTGTACCAGATGACGAGGGTGACGGAGCGTTTGAGAGCCTGTTCCATCTGAGACTGGCGGTCATCGTGGCACTCTGGCGAGGGCGGCTTGGCTGGGTGGGCACGGGCGTGGAGAAAAGACTGCGGTCTGGTTGCAGCGAGGGTGTGAACGCGGTCGATTTGGATGGACATTTCGTCCGTCTGGCCATGGTCGGTGTGAGTGGTGTTGGCGGGGATAACGAAAGAGCCTTACTCTTGGTCCACTGCTTTGGCGAGCTCGGACAAGGTCCAAGTCCACGAGGCCCCCCGTTTCTCACGAGATTCCCCATCACTTCAAGACTAGGATTTGACGAGGGAGTTAGTAGCAAACAAACGCAGCAGTTCATTGTCACTACAGTTGGGCATGTCTGGCAGCGTACGCGCAAGGAGACCAGCTTCTCCTCCCCCTGGTCTTCCACACGTCGTTCCTTCAGCACACAAATACCCTCCAATATCCTCACGAAAAGATGACCTGGACGCGGACGAGCGACGCCAAGCAGCCACAAAAGGATACGGTCCCTCTCGAAAATCCCATTCTCCAGGCGGGCTGAAAATAACACCTGGAGAGTGGAAACTCCTCGTTGTCGTTCTTGTAGTCGCGACCTTCGTTCGCCTCTTTCGTATATCAAAACCGGACAGCGTCGTGTGCGCTTTGAACTCGATTTTCATGGGCCGTGCTAATGTCCCTGTACGTCTAGGTTCGACGAAGTTCACTTTGGCAAATTTACGGCGCGCTACATCAAGACGCGTTATTTCGTAGATGTCCACCCACCCTTGGCCAAGCTGTTGATAACCGCCGCAGCTTTTCTGTCCGGATTCGACGGGGATTTCGACTTCAAGGAAATTGGAAAGTGGGTATCATCGCTCGTCCCGAGGTAGCTGACCCTCGACCTGACTTCAAAGGATGTTCGAGAATACCCCGTACGTCGCCATGCGTATGGTTCCTGCTACACTCGGTATTGCCACCGTTCCAGTCGCCTACCTTACCATGCGCGCTCTCGACTGTAGAGCCACCACCGCCTTACTCGCTACCCTCTTTTTGACCTTTGAAAATGGCCTCATCACCCAATCACGACACATCCTTCTTGATTCACCGTTGGTGTTCTTCACTGCGCTCACAATATTCCTCTTTGTTGGATTTTCGAATGAGGACAAAAAGGAGCCCTTTACCGAACAATGGTGGACCTGGCTCGTTCTTACTGGTCTTTCACTCGGCGCAGTCCTGTCTTGCAAGTGGGTCGGTCTATTCACCGTTGCGACTGTCGGCGTGTGCACCATACTGCAACTCTGGCTACTCCTCGGCGATATGCGCGTCAAGCCTCGCACATGGGCAAAGCATTTTCTTGCAAGAGCACTGTGCCTCATCGCTATCCCCATCCTGTTTTACATGTCCATGTTTGAGCTGCATTTCATGATTCTTGGAAGTTCGGGCGAAGGTGATCCCTTTATGAGCTCCGAGTTTCGGCAGACGTTGGGGCATGGCATGGATGATACATACGCGGGTGCGTTCACGTTTATCATCAAGCTTGGTGTAGTTGATATCATCTTCAGACGTCGCCCTTGGTTCCCAGGTGGCCATCCGTCATCTGAACACACAAGGTGGCTACCTCCACTCACATCCCCACAATTATCCTGGTGGAAGCGGACGTACGTCAATCTCCGTTGGTAATTGGAATCTAGGCTGACATCTTATTCAGAACAACAGATCACCCTCTACCCTCACCGAGACGAGAACAACATATGGCTGCTTCTCAATGCCACTACCGACGACTATCCCCAATACGACTACGAAACGCAACCCATCGAGTACATTAAAGACGGATCGCGCATCAAACTACGGCACATCGCCACGGACAAGGCTCTCCACTCGCACGAAGTCCGTCCACCCGTCTCCGACGTCGATTTCCAGAACGAAGTATCGGCATACGGCATGACCGGGTATACGGGTGATGTCAACGACGACTGGGTGGTCGTGATTGACCAAGGGGACAAGAGGGACAGAGAGTCGAGCAAGCGCGTAAAGACGTTACGAACACACTTCCGGTTGAGACACTTGAATACGGGGTGCTATCTCTTTTCGCACAAGGTCAAGTTACCGGAATGGGGCTACGAGCAACAGGAAGTGACTTGCAACAAGAATGCAGTCAGGGGAAACTCGTTGTGGTATGTCGAGACCGCCAACCACCACCCCCAATGTGCGTGGTTTGCGTCTTCTCTCATTCCCGGGGACTGAATGGTGTCAAGTGCCTGCCGATCCGGAAAAGGTCAATTACAAGATTCCAGGGTTTTTGTCCAAGTTTTGGGAATTGCAGAAGGTGATGTGGACGACAAACGCTGGTCTGACGGACAGACACGCGTTTGACTCTCGTCCGCAGACTTGGCCTCGCCTTATTCGTGGCATCGTAAGTGGCCTCAACACTAGACGGTTTGCCAGATAGCTCACTTTATCTCAGAACTTTTGGGTGAAGGATCATCGTCAGATCTATTTGATCGGCAATCCATTCGTTTGGTGGTTAAGCACTGGATCAGTCATCGCTTATGTCCTCGTTCGCGGATTCCTTATTTTACGTGCCAAGAGAGGGTACAGAGATTTCGAAAACAGTAAGCACTGGTTAGCCTATCATTGACGTTGACTCGACCGGATTTCTAGCCAGAGTGGTCAAGTACGACTCGCTGTGTGGTTTCCTCTTTACCGGTTACTTCCTCCATTACTTCCCGTTCTTCCTGATGAGCCGTCAACTATTCCTACACCACTATTTCCCTGCACTCTACCTTGCGATTCTCTTGTCTTGCGCCGTTTTTGACTTTGCGACGTCGACGTTGAAGCCCAAGATTCGACTACAAATTGCAGCCCTACTCGCAGTCGTGGCGATGTGGAACTTTTCCAAGTTTAGCCCCCTAACGTATGGAAACCCGTGGACACAGAAACAATGTACGAGTGCGCGGTGGGTAAAGACATGGGACTTTGCTTGGTGGGTTACCTCGTCGTGATCTTCTCGGCGACGCTCATGTGTTTATATACAGCAACGAATTATTCGTCGACGTGAGTCTCGATTTCAATAAAGCGTTGACGTGTACTTTTTTCGATACCGTATAGTATTCGCATTACAACGCGATCCCGTCGCCAGAACAGGATAAACCAGCTCCTGTAGCCATCGTGGGCGGCGAGCCCGGCGGACGCGCTGCGGTGGTCGTCGACGATGCCGAACCGCCCGTCGCACCCCAGGCAACCACGGCCGTTCCAGAGGGGATCGTCGCCGAGCCTGGCAAGGACATCTTTGCCACCGACGACCGAAAGGCGAAGAGTTCGGCGAGGTTTGAAGTGGATCACAATGACGCGTCGCCGTCTCCTGGGGATCTGGAGCGAGACATGAGCGTCGTCAGGGTGGAGGCGAGTGGTACGTCTGGGAACGACGAGGGTAGCCCGAGGACGGGCGAGGCGTCGTCGTCGTCGTCGTCGGAGGAGGACGTGCCTGCAAATAGCAAGGAGGGCACTGGTAAGCGGCCAGAGGGACCGTTGGACCACGAGGAGGCGTTGGCGGACCAGGCTGCGCACGAGTTGTACCCTGATGCGAGGGACGTGGCCGAGTGACGCTTGATTGCATTTCTGTACAGTGTAGATTGTCTCATTTTACTCGTTAGAGGGGTCGTTGGAAATGGACATGGATATATAGATTGCGTGCGGGTAGTGTTGAAAGTTGAACGTATTGGTTCGTGTAAGATATGCTTCGAGTCCGGCAGGTCACTGTTCATTTACTCCTTGCGAAACAGCGATGGGGTTCTGAATATCTCACATCGTACTAGCCGAAACGCGCTGGGCTGCACCAACCGTCATTCGAGTCTTGGTGCACACTGGGGGACAGATCGTGTTCCCTTTCCTGCGTCGTGCATCTCATACTGACGCGCCGCATGTAAGTCGTTGGCTAGGTTCGAACGAATGAACTTGTGAACGCGAGAAGAAGGGCACGCGGGTCATGTCCAAGGACCATCGATCATTGATCTATGGTAGCCATCGCAGCCGCGTAGTTATTCATTCGTGATCCGAGCTGTTGCATTACAACACATCGAGTACACGGACATTGTCCAGAATATCAGCCAGCGTGACACCTTGCTGAAACTGTACTGTAATCAAGCTATCCGCCGCGGCCCGTCTGTAGTCCATGGTGCGTCGACCCGTCGATGCCAGTGTTACCAAGAGTGCACCGAATGGCTGTCGAAGCCGGGCAACGAGCCGTCGGGCTCGCGTCTCCTTGTCCACTGATGCCATACGAATGGGAGCAGGGTGTAACGGCAATTCAGGTTCAACGAACGACGACGCATCGTCGTCGATTTCCTCGTCATCGATCTCTTCACCGTCTGTGAGCGGGGAGGGGGGGGACGCAATGTGGTCCTCTATGAGCGCACTACCGTGTACATCTTCGCGATCCAAGACAGTCTCCAGCCACGGATGAATCAAATAGAGTGTCTTCATCCGAGAGAGATCTTGTCTCGTCTTGATTTCTACCACCCCAAAGGCAACGGTGTCCGCGCGATAAAGACGGCCTGAACGCGTCCGAAAAGGTGTAAGAGGTGGGAGTTGGAGAGCGATGCATGGAAGTTTCATCCGACTCGCTGCAAACCAGGGTGTGGAAAGATCGTTGAGACGTTCGTATAATCTCAGGGCTGAGTCGAGATCGAATGAAGAAGAATGCGAGGCGTCGAGGTGTCTTGCCATCTCTGCGTCCGAGATGGGTGGCGGGAGGTACGACGTTGCTGGTTCACTAAAAACGGTGATATGGGCAGGCAGGCAACTATTGAAGCTGCCAGATTCGCCAGTCCATGCAAGGATGCTCACATCTCCCGATCCGGCGAGAATGTGTGCCAATAAACGTCCTAGCGAACCTTCCCCTTCGCCGTAGATTGCGGGTATACCGGTAACCGAGAAAATGCCCAGCAGCGAGTATGCAGCATCTTCGACCAGCGTCGTCTCACGGGTCGAGGCGAGACATAACTTATCGCGGATGCTCGTCAAGCCGGGACGAAGTGCCATCAATTGCTGTGCGGACACCCCGGTGGCGTGCTCCATCTCCGAGATGACTTCCGGTGATTCTTTGTGGTTTGGCAGTTGTAGATCGAGATAAGGGGTCCAATCCTCGGTGTAGAAGTGGATGATTTTGGAGGCGACATATTCCTGGAGAGTCCAAGCGCGGGTATTCCAAATGCTTCTCACAAGAGCACCTCGCTGCGATGAAGAACGAACGCCACGGAGGAAGACGATCATCAAGGCCGAACCCTCGTACCACTTAAACATGGCCACCAAGGCTTCTTGGAGAATGAAGTGATCCGATTTATCAATACAGCATGTGTCGCTCCATGCCCAATCGAATCCGGCATCCCGAACGATCTTGCAGAACGTTTGTAGTTTATCGTGCGTCGGAGACTCCTCCAGGTCATACACAGCCATATGGACCACTCGCTGGAACAGTGGTTCGTTGTCTTCCCATTTGTGCGACAGCATGACATAGCGGAAGTACTCTCGCACTTCACGCTTGATCCGGACGTAGTCAATGCGTGTCGTTGTGGATGACACGAGCTCTTTGAAAATCGGAAGGGATTCAAACCCAGAAGCTTGCTCGGCCCTATTGTGGAGACGACCCGTGGTTGTGTTGATGAGCACGCGCGGCGACTGACGCAGAGTCCGATGAACAATTTTGCGAATCGTCGCTCGCGTGCTCGATGGGCTTATGTATTGATCCCCGCGTCCTGCCAAATAATGTAAACGTCTTTATCATGGTAACAAGGGTACAACCCACGTTGAACGTCCGGATCAGGTGACTCCGCCATCTTCGTGAGCATCGTCTCGAACGCACCGGCTGCATGGTCGTAGTTTCCTCCTTTGTGCCAGGCGGCATGCTTTATCTCGTAGCTCCATGGAGACGACGGATCAAGCGCAATCACCTGATGATGATATTTCAACAAGATTGATGTGCATGAGGCAAAAATGGGGACCTCGTTTGCGTCATCTAGAGCCTGTTTCCACGATCCAATTCCCAACCAAGTCTTGCTTCGCTTGATTAGAATTGCTTGCGGAGAGAAAGAAACGAGATATAATGCGGTCGTATAGTGAGAGATAGCCTCGTCATATCGCAAGGCATCCACTGCTGCATCTCCAAGACGCTCCAGTTTCTCCGAGTGCTGCCCGAACGCTGACAAAAAACGTCAAATAGGTAAATACACGTAGCGGCCACTTACCACGAGCCCATTCCGGATGGTCATCATGCCCTCCCAATTCAGTCTTCAATTCGTGGAAATACTTGGCTGCATCGTTTATGCGACCCACTGCATACAAGGCTTCACAAAGTTGCTGTCGGATCATGATGTTTAGATGATCGAATTTCCATCCAGATATCTGTCAGAAACAGTGAGCAATTTTCCATATGAACGCCATTGAAAAACCGACCAGTGAGATCGTAAAGAGGGGAGGCCCGACGTGATCTTGCATTTGAGCTCGAGCACGCTCGAACGACTGTACTGCACCTTCGTTGTCACCACGCTCCATCTGGGAGCTCCCAAGGAGAAGATGCATGTAAGCCTTCTGAAACTGTCAATGGCAATGTTCGCCGCGTGGTGGCATGTTGTGTACATGCCTGAACCATGTAACATATTGAATTGAAGGAGACCGTAGCAATTAGGTCGTCTATGCCTGATATCCCATCGAGATGTTCCCCGGCCATAAAGACGATGATAGCCTAAGCGTTATGAGCAATCAAAAAACAACCGAATGCCGAACATACCAACCTTGATGAGGAGAATGGTAACGTGAGAAGAATGGAAGCGCTCGCATGCGATGTCACAGGTCTGATAGGCCTTGTGCCTTTCCCCCTTGCCAACATGGGCTACACTTTTTGCAATAAAGCCAATAGCGGATGGCTGGACATCGATGGCCTATCATGAAGTGGCGTCAACGTCAGCGAATGTGAGAGTAAAGCAATAAGCACCTTTTCGGCGTCTTCTAGCGCCGAGTCCCACTTTCCCCGACGAGTCCGCACGAGAGCTCGACTGGCGAATAGGTGATGAGTAGGATTATGCGACTCGGAGATAGCTGCCGTCAATAGGGCCTCTGCATTTTCAAGCTGATCGTGCCTCCATGAGTCCAACACAGCGTCGTCGATTTGAATGTCAGGTTCCTGGAGAGTCGGGTGTAGAGGAGACGACGGGATCAACACAAAGTCGTCGACCTCGATGACGGGCTCATGGGGTGTGGGGTACGATGGGATTGAACCCTATGCAGAACGATGGAAGAAAGTTAACACGTCCTAATTCAATGAGACGAGACTTACGACGATATGAGATACAGGCATGATGTTGATTTTCCCGTCCTTGCCACCAAATGCGAGAGATTGGTCGTAGGGAGAGAATTCGATGGACTGTACGTCTTGAGGATGTTGAATGAGACAGAGTTGGGCGTGCGTCGACGTGTCCCAAAATGTGATAGTAGTCTTTGTAGAGCGAGCAATGAATTTCCCATGCTTTGGCAGGGCAATGCACGAGAAGCCGTCACTACCGAGGACAGGCCATTCTGCGACTATTGACCCGGTGAATGCGTTGAATTGCTTGATTGTATCTTTGGATACGACAAAGAGGTGGTTGTTGAACCAGACGAGACCAGCGTTGAAGTAGGCGGTTACTTCTACATTGATCACAGCGAGCAAGCGGCCATCGCTACTGTCCCAGACTTTAACGGATTCCACAGTGGCTGTCGCGATGCGATCCCCTGTCGGTGAGTATTTCGCTGTGATTATGTATTTGTGGTGGAGGGTCTGCACTGGTGTCTTGGATGCGACGTCCCAAACAAAGACTTCGCCAGAGTTCAATGCTGAGACGAGTCTCTTTGAGTCGGGCGAGAAATCGACGGCGCAGATGAAATACATATCATCGTACTTGAAGACTTGCTTGTATGTCTTTGCGTCCCAAACGGAGAGGGACCACGTCCCCGCTGCGATCCACTGGCCATCATTCGACACAGCAAGACAATAACACTGACTTCCTGTGCTCAGTGTTGCAATTTGTTTCCTGTCCTCCACTCGCCACACTCGAGCATCGCTGGCATGGCCGCTCACGATATACTCGCCGTTCGGTGAGAATGCCACTGCCGATAACTCAGTACCGATGTCGATTTCGATCGTCTGGGGATGATCTAGTCCAACACTCAGCATACATGCAACACCATCTTACCAGTACACACCGGTCATCGTCAACGACGGCGTCAGCGGTTCCATGTAGCCAGGAAGGGTTGTTGTCCGTTACATAATCTGCAATATGCCCACATGTCCTGCCAGCTACGCTTCACCTGCGCGAAATAAATATCTTTTCCGCACAGTTGACGAGCTG
Organism: Boletus barrowsii; assembly: GCA_038088775.1. Taxonomy (NCBI): domain Eukaryota; kingdom Fungi; phylum Basidiomycota; class Agaricomycetes; order Boletales; family Boletaceae; genus Boletus; species Boletus barrowsii. The sequence goes on from JBBPJP010000137.1 coordinate 16,257, forward strand.
CACAAGGTATCATTACCGTGGCACGCAGTGATGGGCCATCAGAAGTAACAAGAAAAGACTATGCACAGAGACCTGGACTTAATTATACGTGGACGTGCTCATGTTACACCACGTAAAAGGTCAATTCATATTTCTATTCTTCTGAACTGCTCAAAATGCCTCATTACACGCTCGGGACACATTTGCACCCGTTCTGCCAACTGCACCTACGTCATACCTCCGCGTCATCCACTTTGCGATCCTCCTGTCTCGACGTTGAAGCAAGGAGTCGACTTCAAATTGCGTCCATACTCGCGATCGTGACGATTTGGAACTTGGCTAAGTTTGGCCCCCTGGGGTATGTGAATCCGTGGACAAAGAAGCAATGTGCGAGTGCGCAGTAGCTCAAGAGGTAGGGCTTCTGCGGTTGGGTTTTTTTTTCGTCCCTTTTTCCCCCGATAGCTACGACATTTCTTTGGGCAACGGGAGTCTTGATTTGATGACGAGTGTGAGTGGTGTTGACATGGACTTGAGTACCTGCAGTATACGATGCAGCGCGACTCGGACTCCGGCGCAAGCGCGAGCTCGGTGTACGCGCTGCAATGGACCATCCATTGTACCCTGTACCCTAGGTGGACAGTCATTGAATCTCAGACCACCTATCCTCTTTACTCTTCGCTTTCCCACATCACTCCACATCACTCCACCTTGCCCACGACGTGTCCCTCAAATTCTCCGTTGAGCCCGCTCGATCATGGTATATTTCAAGGCGAGCGCTCGCAGCGGGATGGTCAATACTGGGACATGCATGCACGGGCCAAGCTACCGGCGAGTTAAGAATTTTCCAAGCGCACCTCTACTTCAATTTTATTGGTAAGCTAGAACACGCAACGAACTCGTAGTAGAGTTGGCGTGTATCTAGGCGGCCTATCGTAGTGGCGGGAACGTACCTCTCGACTATAATGAGTCGTCATATACCAAAGTGAAAGGTTTCCGCGGAGCATCGGCAGGATGAAATATGACGAGTGTGCAAGGACGATGGCACTTGGGGTGAGTATATGGTGTAAACAAGCACCAATTCTCGTCTCTGCTGCGTGTCATGTATTTGGCATTGTCAATGTGATACGTGACAACAAGGCCGTTGCGAAGACCTGCAATGCTGTCAGACTGATGCGCCAGGGTAAGTTGGCAGCCCAGCAACTAACGATCCCGTATTCCGATCAACTCGAGCCACTCACACTGTACAGATGGTGCCTCCAAATAGTACGCCGAGTCACAGATCATCCTTGCTATAATGTTGCGCATTGACACCACTGGGAGGTCTGTATTCCCAGTTTTGTAGATGGATGAATCGTTTCATCGACGTCGTATACATCGGGTGTTTTATCACCACAGATAGTGTCCGATATCGAGATGATCGATGATTGATATCTGTTTTATGCTACCCGTATACATGGTCGATCCGCGTCGTCCGGCAGACGTGACGTGAAACAAGTTGGAAATCCGCTCTGCGCGCAGTTTATCATTCTTGTTCCGACGACAGACGGCTGTATCTACATATGATACAATGACATAGTAACTGGTGCACAGGGCCAATCAGGTAGGTACCATTGAGTCGTCTTACCCGCACACTAATGTGGTCCTTGGCATACGGTTCTGATGCTGGCTGCTTCCTTGTCGAACTAGGATGGAAGTCCGTGGCAATTATTTGCTTTTGGAGCAGGTCCGCCCGTTCTCAGATTTCGGACGTGAAGCTACTTGGCCATTCCGAATACAGAATGTACAACCGCACGAACATAAGGGGTATAAGCAAATCAAAAATCGAATAAGGGGACGTTAGTACCATGCTAGCACGGCGAAACGACAGAACAAAGGGGGGTATATATATATAACCAGCACCGGGCAGACCAGGTTAAAAGATGCCATTCTTTCCACGACGGTGCATCGCGCGTTTCGAGGTCCCACAGGTGTCGCCAACCTGTGACTGTGAAGTGTTTGTGGAGGTGTAGCTTGACCCCGCTACGAAGATGTCATTCTGAGGACCTATTATCACATTCATTCATTCGTCGTCGTCACACGTGAAAGGAGAGGGGTCACGTACCGTCCTGGAAACCACAGGCCTCATTGTACATTGGAGTGTTGGTAAACCCGGTTGCAGGATCGCGCCCTGGGGGATCGATGTTGTTCTTCTCTGCTTGATTCCAGATGATTACCTGCTTCGGGCCCTTCACACATTTACTTTCATCGCCATCGCACCACACTGGCGCCTTTGGGGTTCCAATCGTCTTGGGCGTGGACGAATCCGGAATGACTACGCATCTGTACGGGAACACGTACATGTTTGGTTGACCGCAATTCTTCGGAACCTGCAATCCAAACGCTCGATTAGAGGGAGAAATGTATATCAAGAGTTCACACTGACCCAGGACCACTGTCGGTCGCCGAAACGAAATTGTGATCAGCAGTCATGTGGAAGAAAATGGGTTCTTACGACACAGTGGCATCCCCCTTTGGGACAGGGAGGCATACCTGAAGGGACATCGTACGTGGTTACACGTTTCCACGGGGTACTGTACACCTCGTTAGCACACCCTTGCAAGAAAGTCAGAAAAAGAGCTTACTGGTATCGCACAGTGAATACAATGAGGTTCTCAGGGGTCACTTTGGTAATGTCTGACTGCAAAATACGCGCGACCGTCATAGAAAGAAGAAGGTAAAACAATGGAAACGAACCTCGTACGATATAGCAAACACGGTACCAGCAGCCATGGTCTGATTCTGGGTGTGGACTGATCGAGCAAGCCCCTTCAGATGTCCGCAGAAATGAAGACAAACGTGAATACAAACGCACGGTTTGGATTGGTGATACAATTGGGTTCATTCCAATCGTCGGGATGGTTCTGCCCGTCTCCCCAGTCGCTCAGCTGAGCATTAGGGTTGAGTGTGGTGAAAGCACGATTTCCCGCTAGCTCCACGGTGAAGCTCTTGCCAGCTGGACTGGAAGTTTCAAACGCATGTTCATAAGGAATTGCATTTGAGCGATTCACAAAAAAGAACGTACAGTTCTAAATATACTCCGTCATCGGGAGGAAATTTGTCGCACTACCAAGTCGTGATGAGCGTGAGCATAAGAATGTACCTGAATGAATTGGAATTTACCCCATTGTAGGCGTGAATCCAGAAATCGCTCCACTTCATATTGTACAGAGGGTTCACGGGATCATTGTTGTTCAGATTGACGACTCCAGGTGTCGTTCCCTGCAGAGCACAGATGACAGTCAGGCATGAAATTATAGTGCGAAGAACGGGAACTCACATTGACACAGTACATCCCCCAGTGCCATGCAACTATGTGTGCATGAGCGAGGCCAGCAAAGGCCATACAGGCCCATATCCCGGAATTGGACGGACGCATGAGCATTGCTCGAATGAAACGAGGGACAAGGATAGATGATTGTTATCAGAGAACCAGCTCCACAGGGAGGAAACGAATGGAGTATGCGAGTCGAAAGGAATGAACGGGAAAGTGATCCACTGGAGTTGTTGCAGTATGTCCATGCCTCTGAGGTTTATATGTCTCGCAGAGGCCGCAAATAACTGATACACTGGCAACCGCTAGATAACATTGCATGACCTGTAGAGACCGTAGTCACAGTAGCGTTGCCACGAAGTGAGGCGAAGCCTCTGGTCGCAAAAAGTTCGCTTGTGCAACGGAGCACATTTGCCTCGCTGCATGGGCTCAAAGTATACCTTCAATGTTTTAGATGTGCGTGACGTCGAATGCCATCCTGCCAGAGTTGCCTTAGAAATACAGAGTGAGTGACGAGCAATTTGAAAACATGTATGCACCAAACAGGCACTAATGATTCTAGCACTATTGAGTTGCATGACAACTGTATGTCCACAGAGTAGTATCCAGGACCATCGTCCGTGTTGACAGTAGTACCCGCCACCTTTGGTGATATCTACCGTCCCTGGCGCTTGACTTGCTCAGCGGGGAGGATGTCAGTTTGGTAGGGGAAGTCACGATTTGTGTGGCGCTTAGTGCGTTCAGGACGTCCGTCCGTCTGGCTGACCCATGGCAGGTTCATCCCAATTCATACGCGGAGGACCTTCCAGTGAAGATCGATGCACCCGTCTGAGGGTGCGGGTCACCATGTTCTCGGCTAAATAATCACATCTGTTGCGTTCCGCAGTAATATTGAGACAGGTACTTACTTGTCAAGCTTCAAGCTTCAAGAATCAAGATCAACAGCTGGTGACGTGGCCCGTTTTGTGTCACGTCTGCGTGACGGCCCGATGTCGGCCGTCAATCTAGGGGAAAAAAAATTATTTGGTCCGGCCTTCGTAGCCTAGACCAAACGTCTGGATCGCCCCGTCGGAAATCTCTGAGATCTATTAAGTCAGTGTAGGCACAAGGCTACCAGGGCGTAATAGTGTTTCATGATATCACCATTGTGTCGATATCGCGTAGGTCGCGAAGTGAGGAGAGAAAAGGCGTCGTAAGACGCCGGCTGACCCCCTTGTTTCAAGTTTTCCAGGACCGAAACATGATCGATCTATTATCTGGTCGAAGTCCCCGCTTTAGTATGCCAAAGATGTCGCATGCGGACAAGACCACATGCTTCTATGCAATGGTTTTTTTATTTTTATTTTTAATGGCTTTTTCGTGGGGAAACTAGGTATGAACAGAGCGAGGACGTGGGGGCGGGATGAGTGGGGCAACTGGAAAAGTCATAGGTCCATATCTCTTAGATACGCCACTACTCGTACTACAGCTTCCTGTATGGCCAACGATCTGCCAGTGGTCCCTACCGCTTCACCTCGTACTTTTCCCATCCGACCTCGTCGAGCTTGTCTACCTTGCTTAATACCTCTTTCTCGAGACCTTCGAGGAATTCTTCCATCGCTGTAATGAGATGTGGCATACCTGCGCCAAGAATGCGAACGGCGAGCAAGCCCGCGTTCATGCCCCCATTGATTGCGACCGTCGCCACCGGTATACCACGCTATACAGCAATCGCGAAAGTACGAACATACAATGCGTGAGCAAGCTAGCCAAGAAAAAACATAAGGCGTCCTACCGGCATCTGTACAATGCTATGCAATGAATCTACCCCATCCAACACACTGCCCTTGACGGGGACACCCACTACCGGAAGGCTGGTCATCGCCGCGATCATCCCTGGGAGATGTGCCGCCCCGCCTGCACCAGCCACGATGACCCGTAGCCCGCGCGCCCGCGCATTACGTGCATACGAGACCATCCTGTCCGACGTACGGTGCGCAGAAACAATTGTGAGCTCATATGGGACGTGAAAGCGGTCAAGGACGCGTGCGGCAGGAAGGAGCGTAGGAAGGTCCGAGTCGGAACCCATGATAACACCTACAATCGGGTGTGCGCTTGGGCGGCCGCTCCCTGGAACTGGCAAGGTTGGAGCATACGTATCGATTTCTGATTGTGTGCTGGGAACGGGGAGGGCGGATAGTAGTGGGCGAAGACGAGTACGCAGGTCAGCATCGGTGTCAGCGACGAGTGTGACATGCCCCATCTTTCGACCCCTCCGGCACTCGGGTTTACCATAGAGGTGCACGGTGCAGCCTGGAATGGTGAGTGCGGTAGTAACAAAGGCTTGGATTGGATCCATGGAGGTGGAGCTGCCGATGATGTTGAGCATTGCCGCGGATGGCACTTTGAGGGTAGTACTTCCGAGAGGCAGCCCGAGGATGGCACGGAGGTGGTTCTCGTATTGGGAAGCGTAGCAGGCTTCAATGGTGTAGTGTCCCGAGTTATGGGGACGAGGAGCGATTTCGTTGACATATATTGTGCCTGGGGTGATAATGAGTGGGCGGACATCCGAGAGGTAGGCGTAAACTTGAGTAGGTACCATCCTGCATGAGGAACATTTCGACACCAAATACGCCAGCACCTTGAAGTGTTTGAATGGCAGACTCTGCGACGCGCTGTGCGCGAGATGCTACAAGGGGATCATGGCTTCGTAGGGGAGCAAAGACGAGATGGCAGATGTTGTCCTTGTGAACGGTCTCGACGGCAGGATAGGAAACCACGTCTCCGCCAGTGGTACGTACGACCATGACCGCAATTTCCTTGATAAATGAAACCCATCGTTCGGCGTATAATGGACGATTGGAGAGCGCTTGAAGTGCATTTCCTGCTTGATCGAGCGTCCGAACGACAAAGTTACCTCTCCCGTCGTATGCAAGCGTCCGGCTCTTGAGCATAAAAGGGAGACCGAGCTGAGCGGCGGTAGCTTTGATCGATTCAATCGTCGGTTCAACTTTGACGAATTCAGAGACGGGACAACCGTTGGTGTGCAAGTACGTCTTCTGTTCGAACTTGTCCTGGATGACAGCGATTGTGGAGGGGCTGGGATGAATGACGGCCCTCGTTCCTGGTTTCGACTCGATCTCCTTCAACACAGTCACATCGACATGCTCAATCTCCACGGTGATGACGTCGACTTTGCACGCGAGTTGTCTGATCTTTTCGGGGTCGGCAAACGAACCATGGACGTGGGTGAGTGAGGGCAAACGGGGTGCGATGATTTGTTTCGCTGGCGCTGATTCACCGACATCAAGGATTACAACGTCGATATTGAGCAGGGAAGCAGATGCTGCGAGCATACGGCCGAGCTGGCCGCCGCCTGTTGGATTGAAACATGTCAGATGCCTTCCGAAGCATACGCGAGATGAACGTCATGAGCAGTGAGGCCATCGTGGAATGACTTTAAACACGAGAAAAGCTCACGCTCACCAAGGACGCCAACGACCTTGCTACTCATCGTCGTGATGGTGCGGAGTAACTCAATTCAGTGATTATGTAATAACTTCCAAAAGGCTATGATCCAATCCGGAGAGGTTCTTCTCGGTCCGCGACTGTGTCGAGTGTTGAACTTGTCGGTGTCCTCAACTGTAGATCTCCTATTGTAAGCTGATTTGGATTTTCACAGGCGCGACCCTCATGAAACATTTATACCACCGCCCCTCCCTCCCCTTACCGATATAGCTACTTCAGTGTACCCCGCCCTGGTCCAATTGTACGGTCGTTCTATGCAACTTGATCTGTCTATACCGTTCAGGTGGACAATCATAAAGTTCATGACCCAATCATACTCACGCTCTATATTTTCTACCTTATTCCACTTACCCGATACACTCAGAAAGGTAACACAAACAGAAGAGTGGTCCTCTTGCAAAAATGTAGGGATGATCATCCTTCTGTGCTATTTTGATCCCAATTCTTGTGTTCCCACAGTTTGTGCATTATGCATTGCCCCGCACCCCGCACCCCGCCCCCGGGCCTCCTTTCCACCCCGGATTTGGATTTTCTCAGCGACCGCACGGGTGCAATATGCTTTCCAACAGAGGCTCTCGAAATGTAGGCCCCTCCATTTGATAACATGCATGTCTGTTCTGCGTGTCTTCTCTTCTTTCGTTATCGCAAGTTTGTCTGTGCACCATCCATCTTTACAGCAGAAATCCACACACAAGTGATGTCGTCGTGGGACATGCCAGTGAGTGCATAGTAGCTTATTTTCGTCTCGCTATTGAAATTTGAAACGCCGAAGTCTACCCTGTCATAATATGTGAAGAATCGCTACGTCATTCCCTCGGAGTGGGGGTGATATTCGTTGAAGGTAGTCCATCACAGCACGTGAAATCTGGGCTTTCCTGGCCAATCTCTATCCTCGAAATGACATTTCTCTCCAATTCACCATCTACTTCTTCGGAATTGAACATCTGGTTCGAGGTTCCCTTCTGTCACCTGGATTCCGGATTCTTGTAACGGCATTAGTCTTGGATTCGTGTCGTATCGAATATACTCGACAGAAACCTTCAATGGTTGCTCCGGCCAATGGGACGGTGTCACGTGAAACCAAGGGGTCAACGTAGCGGAGATTTACACACAGATGTTCCGGTACTTTTCGTGTTACTTTCCTCATCACAATGACACCTGACCACCTGACTGCCCAACAAAGCCGCACAAAGATACACGACATGCGGGTTGATCTGAGAAACTGGCCCAGATCCTGCATAAATACCTGGTACTGTGGATAGGTCGGTCAACAATCGCTTGCGTTCCACTCACTGGTACCCGTTACCAACGATGCTGCAGACAAGCGTGTCATTTCTAGTTTTCTTGACAGCCTTGGTTCGTGTAGTGGCTGGCACTGCGCAGGTGCGCACAGCGCCAATGGTCACCCTCGACAATGCAACCGTGACTGGCGTCACCTCGGGATCTACCAACCAGTTCCTGGGCATCCCGTTCGCACAACCCCCGTACGTCGATGCTTCAAGCTTACCCAAGGCCCTTTTGCATACTGAGCATCCAACTGACCTGATTCCCCGATCTCCTCCTCCACGCTCTCTTGAATCAGGACTGGAAATTTGCGCTTCCAACTGCCCAAGATGCTGTCACCTTACACTACTAGCTTCCCTGCAACGGCATATGGTCCCGCGTGTCCTCAGCAGGCAATCGCGCTCCCGCTGCCGTCTGGACTCCCGGCTGAGACAGTCGACTATTTAACCAACTCGGTCTACAACCTTGTCATCCCTTCTGCAGAGGACTGTGCGTACGAGACCCAGTGACATCTGATACTCCCTCGAGCCCAAAGCTGAGCAAGATCACTGACACAGGTCTGACATTGAACGTGGTCACCCCGAGCAGCGCGACTCCCGCCTCCAAGTTACCTGTGGTGGTTGTGAGTAACCATTACCAATCATCGATCACCACCGCTAATAAATAATCCGTCAAAAGTGGATCTATGGAGGTGGATTCGAAAACGGTGGTACGAACATGTACGTCCTGGCGTTTGGTGTGACGCGTCGTCTCGTGACACTCGACTCTATGACCGCAGTTACGACGGTAGCATCATTGTGGAAAAAGCGATCTCGCTCGGCGTCCCTGCTATATACGTCAGCATGAATTATCGGTAAGTGCTTGTAGACATAGACATCATGAAAGTGAATGTCGACCACGAGGGATCTTGGTCTGAAGGCTAAACGGTGAGCGTTCAAATCAGTCTGAATACTTCCGTTCTGCTTACCGATCGCCTTGCTACTAGCGTTTGGATTTCTGGCGAGCCAAGAAGTCAAGGATGCCGGCGTCGGAAATCTGGGTCTCCAAGACCGTGCGTGTCCTTCCACCCGCCATTCGCACGCCTCCTGATCTATCCACGAATCAGAACGTCTAGCTCTCCAATGGGTACAAAAATATATCAGCGCGTTCGGAGGAGATCCTTCCAAAGTTACCATGTAAGCACATCCTCTCGCACTTGTGCCTTGCTTACCATGCTGACAAAGATGCTGCCATGACATCCAGCTGGGGCGAGAGCGCAGGTTCTATTTCCGTTTCTTTGCACATGGTGACTGATGGAGGAAATCCCGACGGTCTTTTCCGAGCTGCATTCATGGAAAGTGGTTCTCCCATACCCGTGGGCGACATCACCCATGGACAGCCATACTACGATGCCCTGGTTGCGGAGACGGGGTGTTCTAATACGACGGACACGTTGCAGTGTTTGCGCGAGGTAACATACGAGACATTGCTAACCGCGGTGAATCAGTCACCCGGGATATTTGCTTACCAGGTACGTTTCTCCAGCAGAGTAGAGGTTTAGACATTCTCCGGGTAACAAATGCGTCCGATGTATTTATGCACGGTTTAAAAGTCGCTCGTCTCGGCGTGGTTACCTCGTGTGGACGGGGTGTTTTTGACGGCAGACCCACAATACTTGGTCCAACAGGGATCTGTTGCAGACGTACCGTTCATCAACGGTATGTCGGAATTCGCCTTGCCTCTTTCTCGCATCGTCTGCTAAACTACGAACGTGTGGTTCACAGGGGATTGTGATGACGAAGGGACACTGTTTTCCTTCTCGACCCTCAATATCACGTAAGCCGTATTCATGCGCAACCAGAGCCGTATCGACTGCCCTTACCATTAGGACGGACGCGCAACTCGAAGAATACCTCCACACATACTGGATGCCGAATGCATCTACCACCACGACCGCGCAATTGATGACGTATTACCCCTCGGATCCTTCTCAAGGATCGCCTTTCGACACTGGCGATCTGAACACACTTAGTCCACAATTTAAGCGGATCGCTGCGATACAAGGGGATATCATCTTTCAAGCGCCACGACGGTTCTTCTTGCAAAGTCGGTCTGGAAAGCAGAATATCTGGACCTATGGTACGTGGTGGATGATTATAGGTCAATCGGTGGACTTATTCCCGCGTTTTTCGTTCCCCCGATAGTGAATAAACGATTAAAGACAGTCCCTTTCCTCGGCTCGGTTGGTCAGATCTACTTGTTTTCTCGTTCGTGTATTGAAATGCATTTCGACGATGCCAGTTCCATGCTTCCGACCTGCTCAACATATACGGTGGCTCAGACATGACCTCCTACCTCGTGCGTTTTGTCACGAACCTGGACCCCAACGTTGGAGAGAGTACAGACCTATATTGGCCTCAATATGACGCGACAACCAGTCAGATCATGCTTGAGTTACTGGACGGGTCGGTGCCACAGGCTTTGACGACGGATACGTATCGTGCGGAAGCGATAGCGTATTTGACGAACGTAACGTTGGCGAATCCATTGTAACGAGGAAGTGAGGGTGTATCGAGGGACAATGCACAGTATGTGACATGTGTAAATCATTGTGTATCGGACGTTTGAGTAAGCTGCTGCGTATATGAGGCTTGGACCATTGCGGCGGTGTGGATCACAGCTAGCAGTTTGTTCGGGATAGGAGAGGTAGGGCTGCAGAGGTGCATCGTAATCTGCATATCACGTATCTCTCTTGTTTGCCATACCAAAGTAACCATTAAACCAATGGTCGACTTACATAATACCGCTTTGGCCTTTGCCTACTTCACGATGGGACCAGGACAACCGAAGCCGACAAGAAAAAGAAATAGAAAGCGTAAAAGAAGGATCGCGTCTGATTCATCCTCTTCTGAAGAGGTCTCTTCCTCGTCCTCGTCAGACACATCGACACCGAAGAAGACCGTGACGATTCCGATCCACCGGGCGAAACCATCAGACAATGCGGATACAGACGAAGACGAAGACAACGTATCTTCCTCGTCTGATGAATCACAGGATGATGACACAGACTCGGATGAGGAGAACGTCGACATATCCGTGCCGTCGACCAGCATGAAACCAGGACACCGTGAACCTCCTCCACAACGTGACTCGCCCTCTCCGCCAGCCAACGTGGATATCCCTCCTTTCATTCCTCCAAACGCGCCTGAGAGCGAGCAAGTGTTGAAGGAAAAATTTCGCAAGTTCTGGATGGCATCTATTGCGGAGGGTTTCAAGGACGATCTCGAGGTGATACGCAAGGTGTGTACTACCTGAGAGATCCTGGGAACGCTTTTTGGGCTGAGCGCGTTCGTCGGTGAATAGGAACCAAATCTTGGTCCGTCACGGCTGGCGCTCCTCATAGATTCGCTCGCGTCCGGTGCCGACGTGTTTTCCTCCAACTCTGCCGGTAGTAGCGTGAATGAGATGGAAGTTGTGTTGGATCAGCTTCCATAGTGCTCTTCTCAAGTCGGTGCTGGTAAACTGGGATTTCCACTCAGAGCACCAAAGTGAGGAGTATTTAACAGGTACGTATCTGCCACGTCGACGCTGAAGCTTACTGCTGACGTCGATACGGTACGAAGACATAAGTTGCATGTTGTATCTTGCTCAACCACTTTCACGCACGCTTATTTTGTATTCGTCCTTTCTTGCTAGCTAGCTAATGTGCATCCCCGAAGGCACAGAGCGTTACACGCTGTTCCTCAAAAGCCTTAAATCAAACTAGTGTATCAGCCGGCCTTCACAAGTTAAGAGTGTTCCTATTCTCATCCCGAATGAAGATCACGGCTCGAGCGAGACACTTTGCTGTGGACCCAATCAGGTTGATAGACAATTGATAAACCCCAACGAACGTGCACTGCCTAAACGAATGATAACGCAAGTAACAATCGGTCGAGTATATATGGACTCCCTCAGCTAGAGGCGGCAAACCTCAAACGCTGCCCCCTTTTGACCACCCGCTATCCCTCACCCTGATAACGCCGTCCAGTTCCACACAATCTTTGGAAGGTCGTTTACACCTGCCAGTGGCACCTGACCCGTTCCCTGTTCCCCATAAACGGTATACGTGTCCTTGGAAGCCAATGCTTCTTGTGCTAACACAACGTTGGCTGTCGGTGTAGAGGTAGGCGCAGCGAGAGACAAGCATTGTGCACTATTTGTCGGAGTCGCCCTCGGCGTTTGCGAAACCTGCGATTGTGTTCGGTTCGATCCCGCTGGGAAGGCAAACCCATAGTAACCTGGACAGTCATCAGTCGGGAATCGATATGCTCTGAGTTAATTGAGATCATAGGGAAAGCAGAACCAGAAGTATAAGGAAACACACATATAGACACTCCGCAGGAACGGCAGACCGAACACAACGTTCGGCTGTGCAGTGTCAGTCCTATTCTTGATACCTACTGGACAAAACCCTGCAGAGCTTGCCCCAGACTGTGGTCTTAACAAATTGCCTGTGGAATCGATCGGATAGTCGATCCCGTTGATCGTCGCAGTCAATGCGACGTATGGCGATTGAGGTGGACCAGACAAGCTAGCGGAGCTAGAACCGTTGCAATTGTATTCAACCACCCCAGTTTCGTTGATAAGTCCGAGTGGCTGTGGAACAGGTCCCGTCGAGTTAGTGTTCAAGAAGTAAGTGTCTGCGTTGGGAAGCGCAATGGACAAGAAGACTGGATCAAGCAATCAGCCTCAAATTGAGAGAAACAGACGGACACATTCTTACAGGAATCGAGTGCAGCACTTAAATTTCCACCGTATGGCACAAATTGGCCATCGTAACCTTTCACGCCATCAAACTCGAAGACGTTGAAATAATCACCCGTGGGGTCTGGGGTCTGATCGAGCTGTACCCAATTGATCGTTCCTTCATAATCATTTGGGTCGAGTGCACCGATCGTAACTTTCGGGTTGGTAGGATCGAACCGCATACCAACCACAGGATTAAGGAGAGACGAGGACTCATGCAAGTGGGTGAAAACATGTTGTGCGATGGAGGTAGCATTAAGCGGATTGAGGAAAAGACCGAGATGCCCATTCCAGATGGAATTAGCAAAGGTATGATCAGAACCATCGAGTATGTTCACTGTTGAATGATCACGGAATATTTAGCTGTAAATGACCGCTCTGGTGACAAAAATGAATCACTTGCCAAAAGGTTGGTTTGCGACAGTGACAACACCCCCGAATCCAACAGTGTCGGAAGCTTCCACCCCACTGAATGACGGAACGGAAGCAGGCCAAAGAGTATTATTCGTCTACGATAGGATATTGAGTAGAAGTCCTAACCCAGCCCATGGTGTTGATACAATAGAGAAAAGTATGGACACACCTTGAACGTCGATGACAAAGAAGGGTCAAACATGGTCGTCCCAGCACAGAGGATACAGTCCGAGCCATACGTAGCAATGAGTCCGGCTGATACGTCAACTGTAAGATTCATCTGCTGAGGAGGTGTTCCGACCAGGACTGGGACGGTGGAAGCAATGTAAGTGGCTTCTGTGAGATATGGTGCAACGTTCATTGGCAAGGTGGCCCATGCTACGTACGTGAAGCCATGATCATCAGTAAACATTCTCTTAGATTCCTACGATAAATAAGCCTCACTCACTGCCTGAATTTGCTTGCACATATGGCAGAATCGAAGCCAGTATTATCAAAGTCAACATAGCTGGATGTCGGTTCGTTGGAAGGCCCAATGGCAGGAGGTACATCCGAGATACAGATTGTAACAATGCAATCGCGGAAAGCAATGGGAGGAGAGTTGGGAACACTTTGCTCTTTTTCGCTTACCGATGCGGTCGTCCATGGCTGGTTGACGTTGATCCAGGGTCAGTGACACATTATAGCGTAATCAACCTGCCTTCCGGGGCATCAAATTGAACATTCCGTGAGCACCAACGGAGGGAACTCCGGCGGGCCTATCATGATGGAGTGACGCGTTTTTGCCGTTATCGCCACCCGGGCCTGAAGGATACTTCCTTCCTTGGATGAAGTAGTACTGTGGTCTCTCTACTCAGAAGAAACTTGACAGTAAGCTAATGAAATGTACGAACGTCCCAAGGCTAAACTGGCAGTGCTAACTAACGCCGTCGCCAGTCGGACCCCGAATTGTGTAAGCCGCCGCATGCTCGCCGAGTGGACTCCACTCCTGCCTATGGCTTCGAACTTGTAGTTGGCAAACTCACACTCAGTCGAAATGGTACGGCCATCAGCACTGAGACTTGTCGCACGACATTATTTCAGCCTGGAACAACTCATTCTCATTGGATTTCTGCATCTTTCAGCGTGCGGCTTGGACAATGCAGTGAGTTGACTGTCGAGGTTTCTCATACGTTGGACGTAACGCTGCCTCATAAGGGTGCCAAGTCAAACGAATTTGTTGGACAACATATCATCCTTGCGATCTTGAGGCACCAAGACCCGAATAATCGGCACCACACTGCTATCAACGAGATTCACACTAACTTTTGAAACCGACTGGACATTGACTCTGTATAATAGCAGGCTATGAGTCATATGAGTGATGCTGTTCGAATTGAAGTTTTGGAGTGGGTCTACGGTAAGTATAGCGATCCCGGCGGTGGAAGCAACAGGCGAGTGAAAAACACAGCCTCAGCCCTGCAAGTTTACCTCACCTATCACCCCATCTGATCCGTATGGACTGAAAGGTTCGCTCTGTCAAAATGTTCTTATATCTGTTTCCCCATCATCGCCCGCCAGTACTGGTATGTATCACAATGGTCTTTACTCTGTCGAGAGTGCATTATTGTATGATCTAATGGTTTCCTCCACGTTCCCGACTCAGGTACCTCACATTCGTTTATCATTACATCAACCTAGATTCCAGTCTTTTCCATGACAGACCCACCTTATTACACTCTCAGTCCCGTGAAAGATCCTCTCGAGGGCACCACTTCACTCTCGAATGCGGACTCAGATCCTCCTCATCCAGCTGACACGGTGGGGACCGCAGATTCCCCGGAGTCACGCTCGAGCATGTTCTTTGCACCGCTGCGTGCTCAGCCATCTCGAAAACGCCCATCCGTGCACCGACCGCCTTTATGGCGCACGATCACTCCACCGCTCCAGATGGCACTCTTCCCACTTGCCGCTATTTGTTATCTTGCGTTCTGTTACGCGGTTCATGGTAAGGTCGTACCAGTCAAGACATACGGCCTCTACGCTGTGACACCGCAGCATCTTGGTAAGTGTCCTGTTTCCTCGGTTCTCCGTTCCTAAAACCACGTCCAATAGCAACAATCAAAGGTGGTATAACTTCTATCTCCATCATCATCGTCTCGATAGCGTTCTTCCCGATCTATGATATCATTGCCAGCCTGAAGGTAAGTGTAATCTATTGGTGACTGGAGCTGTTTATATAGTCAACTTGCAGAGTGAGGAATTCTTCCGCGTCCTGGCGACCCAGAGTGATGGTGTTCCATTGGAAACGATGAACCATATCTCGCTCCCGTCCTTCGCGAATACTGACATGATCATGGCAATGTGGAGACATAGATGCTCTAACTACTATATCCTTGGAATGTTCGCTTCGCTCTTGATTTGGATTGTAGGGACGCTTGCCCCTGGTGCCCGTGAGTCGCTTTCAATGTTTCTCAGGGTTAATTTTCACTCTCATTTTTAATCGTGAGCAGTGACAATCGACAGTGTGTTATCTGATGGACAGCTAATGGCGTTTGCCATTGGGGCAGTTCCTCCGCAGAGTGTATTGAAGTGTGTAAAACACTTTAATTCTGTTTGTGCATTTTTCATTCTAATGTTTCTAGTGGATCATACTCGGTGGACCCGTTCTCTAATGCAGGTTTAAACGCTGATCGAGCATCCTCCATAACGTGGGCCGAAATAGAGCTCGGCGTCCAGTATTCCTATAGCACAGCAAGTACGTCGGAATCGGATTATGCGGCGTTCATTGCGCCCGTGCCCCTCGGTCTGTCCACCACAACGACCGCAAGATGGTTGTCCGATGTGATCGGGATCAACCCGACGTGCTCTTGGGCTTCCACGAATATTACTGCACCTGTGCAAGTCCCTGTCAATTCAAGCTCGGTCTCCTTTCAGGACTTCGCAACAGCGTACCTTCTCAATTTCAACTTGAATGTGTAAATGACCGGCGGTGACCTTCGTGAGTTGCTCAAGCTCAATTTTTGGCTCTCCTTCTAATAGGTAATTCTATCGCCTCAGCGCTAGATGGAATTTCTTTTGCCCGTATTAAGGACCCCTCTTATACCGTGACCAACCACACTACACAAGCCGTCCCTTCAGATGGATCGACGGTGTTTCTCCTAGGCCAGTGCCAATCTGGCTGCTCCACCAGCGCTAATGGTGTCACACTCGACCTTACTGGCTTAAATACTACCTTCACAATTGCTTTGACCGACCAGACGTGGACCATGGCGATCCTGGCGTGTCTACCTAACACTACGATCGAAACGCGTGAAGTGCGAAGTGACGGCCATGGTCTCTTTAGTGTGCAACCACTTCCGCCTGGTCATCAACTGGCGCGCCAGGGCAACCTCAACCCCATCCAGACCACCGCCTTGTTTTCAGTCGCCACCAAGTCGCTCACGGCAGGCGCCGGCCAGCTCTCCGCAACAAGTTCAAGTTTTGGACTAGGGTCACAGGTGCAGGGCGAACTGTTGTTCGGAAAGACGCAGTTCGACGGTTTGCCAACAGACCCATTTAGCGCCACAGTGGCCACGATCAGCCCAGCACCTGTCGAGAACATCACGCAGGCATATATGCAGGTTCTTCAGCCTGCTATGAAAAGTGGGTTCCTTGATGATGTCCCGTCTCATTCAATTTATGTATTGTATTCTGTATATGTAGCCTTCCTTGCAGGCTACCTTGGCACTGCCTACGTCCCTGGACGCATCTCCGAGACCGAAATCGTCTTCGTTGCATCCATCCCAAACTTGGCCGTCGCAAGCGCCGGTTTTGTACTCCTTGCTGCGTTGATTATCCTCGCACATTTCAGGCCAAACAAGGGTTTCCAGTTCACGCTCGTCAACGTCGCTGCATCTATATATGGATCAGACCTTCCTGCACGGATCGTGCAGACAAAAACTGAGAAATCAGCTCCGTTTGGACGCATGGACGAGGAAGCGGAAGGTGATGTGGAGGGCGGCGCTCTTTGGAAGGGTAAACTGCGTCAGGCTGAGCGCGATGCCCCAGATGATCAGCAGGATATCGTGGATTTGTTGGCCAAGAGACGAATTTTTATGCAGAGACGGGCAGATGGTTCCCCGGTCTTGCACATGGATTGAGCTGTGGTGGATGTACTTTGTTTACCAACTCTTTTTCTCCTTCTCGCTCGAAACGGGTGTGTAAACGTGACCGTCGGTAGACGGTCTCGAAATTAGTTGTCCGATGGAACCCGACGAGCGATTTACAGCATTCCTGCATTGTCAATTGTGAGGTTGTCAAGGCTCCTCGCGCATTGGACGTAATGTTACCCCATAAAGGGTGCCAAGCAAAAGCAATCAATCGAACCATTGGGCCACTGCACATTGACGCAATGCCAGCAAGGTTTGAAGCAGGTGTGTCATATGTGCAAAAAGTTCGAAGGTCTTGACTGGTTTGTTCCCTCTCCTCCAACGACAATTTCGTAATATTTGTGGGATATAAGGTGAGCGAAGAACACAGCCCTCGATCCGCTTGGCATTTGGCGAGACAGTTTTCTCTCAACATCAGACTCAGCGGTGACTGAAAAGCTTCTGAAAAGTTGGTTTGTCGAAAGTATCTCTCTGCACTTCTCTCCTATCTTCCCCCGCCGCGCGCAAGTGCTGGTATGTGTCGTGACAGTTTTTTCGTGTCATCTGAGCGGTTAATATGATCTAACGGTTTGCTCGACCCTATAGGCCCACCCACCTTCATTCATCAGTTCATCGACCTAAGTTCTGGTTCGTTATGGCAGAACAACTCATTCCGCTGAAACATCGTTCTGCTGCCGAACGATCTTTCGAAGAGGACTTAGATCCGTCTCACCTCGCCGGCCCGTTTGGTTCACGCACTGGCTTCGCACCTTTGCGTGCTCAACCATTTCAGAAACGTTCATTGACTGCTCGGCGGTTGCCTGTATGGCGCACGGTCAGGCCACCACTCGAGCTGGCACTCTTCCCACTTGCCGCCATTGGTTATCTCGCATTCTGTTACACGGTCCATGGCAAAGTAATACCAGTCAATACATATGGGCTCTACGCTGTGACGCCGCAGCATCTCGGTATGCGCTTTATCTTTCATCATTTTTAAAAACCATTCACTCCGAACCACATAGCTACAATCAAAGGTGGTATCACCACCATCACCATCATCATCATCTCGATAGCACTCTACCCTGTCTATAATATTGTTTCCAACCTGAAGGTCAGCATAACCCGTCACTAAATGAAGTTGCTTATATGTAGGATTTGTAGAGCGAAGAATTCTTCCGTGTCCTGGCATCCCATAATCATGGTGTTCCACTGGAGACGATCAACCATATCTCGACTCCGTCTTTTGGGAATGTTGATAAGATGGTGGCAATTTGGACACATAGGTGTTCCCACTACTATGTTCTCGGAATCGCTGCTTCGCTTTTGATCTGGATCGTAGGAACGCTCGCTCCAGGGGCCCGTGAGTCGTCTGTAGTTTGTCTCATGGAGGTTTTCACCCTCGCTGCTGGTTGTGGACAGTGACAGTCGAAAACGTGTATGCTGATGGGGACCTGATGGCGTTCGCCATTGGAGCAGTTCCCGCGCAGAGTGTGTTAAAGTTTGTAAAACACCTATTTCTCCTTCGCGTTGTTCAATCTGGTCTTTCTAGTGGAACATTCCCTGAAGATCCAGCGTTCAACGCAGGATTGAACTCTGATACAGCAGCCTCCATCGCATGGGCCGAAATTGGACTCGGCGTTCAGTATTCCTTTGGCATAGCAGATACGTCAGAACCAGAGTATGCGGCGTACATTGTGCCTTTGCCCCTTGATCTATCTACCCAGACAAGCGCGAGGTGGTTGTCTGATGTGATAGGGATAAATCCGATGTGTTCTTGGGCTTCCACGAACCTGACTGCACCAGCACAAGCTCCCGTCAATTCGACCTCGGATTTTGTACAATACCTTGCAACGGTATACCTCCTCGACTTCGATTTGGATGTGCAAATAGCCGGTGGTGACCTATGTAAGTTGCTCAAATTCATTACTTTTTTGTTCCCCTAATTACTTAAATGTCTGGTACCTTCTCTAGCGACGGACACTCCTTTTGCGACTGTCAAAGACCCCACTTCCTCTGTGACCAACCACACTACACAAGCCATCCCCTCGGATGGTTCAATGGTATTCCTCTTAGGCCAGTGCCAATCTGGCTCTGGCTGCACCCATAGTTCATCAGTCGACGTCACGCTTGACTTGACGGGCTTAAATACTACTTTTACGGTTGCTTTGACCGACCAGACATGGTCTATGGCCATCCTGGTATGCAATCCAAACATCGCGGTCGAAACGCGCGAAGTGCGAAGCGACGGGCATGGCCTCTTAACAGTACAATCACCCCCGGCGGGTGGTCAGTTGACACGTCAGGGCAACTTAAACACCATCCAAACTACCGCTTTGTTTTCGACCGCGACAAAATCGCTCACGCAGAGCGCTGGCGTGCTCACTGGAAAACGTCGGAGTTACGGACTAGGGTCACAAGTGCAGGGTCAAGTATTGTTTGGAAAGACGCAGTTCAATAATCTACCACCGCTCGATGCGCCATTTGGCACGTTGGCAACGATTGCCCCAGCACCCATCGAGGATATCACTCAGGGGTATGTCCAGATTCTTCAGTCTTCTGCAAAATGTGCGTCCCTCGATCTTCGTCTCATGTTGTTATCCTCTTTGATTTATGCGCCATGTTCCGTACAGCGTATCTCGCGGGTTACCTCGGCACTGCCTATGTCCCGGGACGCATCTCTGAGACCGAGCCCGTCTTTGCTGCGTCCATCCCAAACTTGGCTGTTGCGAGTGCGGGTTTTGCTCTCCTTGCCGCCCTGATTGTCCTTGCACATTTCAGGCCAAACAAGGGCGTTCAATTTACGCTTTCCAACGTCGCTGCGGCTGTATACGGATCAGAGCTTCCGGAAAAGTTCGTGCAGATGAAGGGCGAACAGGCGGCTGATGGGTACGGAGGCATAGACGATGAAGTGGAAGGAGACCGGGAAGGAGACCATGATAAGGGCAACGCCCCAGATAATCAGCAGGGAATGTCGACCCACAGACTGATTTTTATGCAGAGACGTGCGGACGGTTCCCCGGTGCTACACATGAATTGAGAATGGGCCCGTTCTATGTACTCGTTTGTTTTTTCATGTTCTGCTAATACGATTGTTCTGCCACCGTGACCGTCACCGAACACGGACGATGAAATCGAAATCTCTGGCGATGAACTAGACAATGAAGGCATTGATGACGACCCATCGCTTTCTGAACCTGAGCTACCGTGCATCCCTTACCCCGCCCAAACATCACCAGTGGACAGGAAGATTGGAGCACGCCAGCTCATTGCCCGTCTCCGACAGCCGTCTGGGGCACTGTTGCTCGCCGTAGCTTCGACGGGTCGATGTGATGGTGTGGTGGACTACAAGCGAGTCGCGGCAGATAGTTTGATCACTGTACAGTTACAGGAGAGCGTCTCGCTGGCTGATATTCTGGACAATGTACGTGTCCTCGATGTTTTGTAACTCGTACTTCTGTTGTTTCATCTCTGACGACGAACGAATATATCTCATCACTTCGACACTGTCGAAACGTTTTCGAATGTTGGCTAGCCTAGCTGCTCGACGCGGGTGAAGCCGGCCAGAGAGCGTATCAATGAGTGTGGCCAGCCCTTTAGATCGTCTCCCTAGGATTTACATACTGACGATGGTGTTGTGCGCACCTCGTTCATAACCAGTCAGTCACTACAACACGTCCAGTATCCGTACGTTGTCGATCAACAACTCCAACGGCGTGTTTTCCTGCACCCGGACCTTGATCTCGCTATCCGCAGCCACCCTCCTGCATTCTGTCACATTTTGACGAGTCGGGGTGAGCAAGAGTGCGCCAAAGCTATGTCTGAGACGAGGGATGAGCCCAAGTGCTTGCGTCTGCTTGTCCACCAAGGATACAGACGAAGGGGACTTGTGCAGTGCGCCCTTGTCTCGTGGCCGTGCACCGAACGGGTGCCCAAGGCGAGCAAAAAAGCGAGCGGTTCGTGTTTTTTGAGTCATCGACTCGGATGCAGCATTGGGAGGGCTAGGGTAATGGCTTATCAGGGAAAACTGAGAGTCCGTGCTCTTCTCGAGTGCTGTCCATGTTACACTTTCGATGGGGTGGCGAGCGAGAAGAAAGTCTATCCAAGGATGCACGAGGTACAGAGAACCAAATCGAGAGAGATCCTCTTTGGTCTTAATCTCCACAATGCCAAGCGCAGGAGTATACGCATAAAAGACTCGTTCTGAATCTGACCTGCTCCGAGAAACACGTAAATTTCCGAGCTTAAAAGTGATGCACGGCAGCTTCATCCGTTGTCCTGCAAACGACGGAACAGGAAGTCCATCGAGTCTGCTGTACAACTCCATAACCAAGGTGAAATTCGGTGAAGAGGGCCGCAGTTGGACAGGGGTCGTTTGGGCATCGTCGATGGTCGACGGGATGTGTGTCGTTGGCGGGTCCTTGAAGACAGTGATATCAGTAGGGAGACAGCTATTAAAGCTACCAGAGCCCCCTGTCCATGCCAAAATGCTCGCATCTCCCGAGCTCGTGAGCAACTGTGCCAAGAGTCGCCCCAGCGATTTACTCCCTTCACCATACACGATCGGCAATGAGATGGAAAATATCCCGAGCAATGAGTACGCTGCATCCTCAACCCGTGTCGTTCGACGTGTAGAAGCCAGACGGAGTTTTTCCCGTATGTTGTCCAGGCCTGGCCGTAATGCTACCAAAGCTCGTGCAGAGACACCCGTCGCCTCCTCCATCTCCGAAATAATCTCAGGCGACTTCTTGTGGTTTGGAATATCGAGGTTCAAATACGGCGTCCAATCTTCGGTGTAGAATCGGACCACCTTCGAAGCGTGGTATTCCTGGAATGTCCAGGCACGAGTGTTCCAAATGCTCTTCACGAGATCGCCGCGCCGCGACGGAGAGCGAACACCACGGAGTAAAACGATTGTCACAGCGGAACCTTCGTACCACTTGAACATGGAGACCAGGGCTTCTTGTAACACGAAATGATCCACTCTATTGATACAACACGTATCGCTCCATGCCCAATTGAATCCAGCATCTCGCACGATCTTGCAAAACATTTGGAGTTTGTCGTGAGTGGGTGACTCCTCGAGCTCATATACCACGATTTGTACGACCTTTTCGTACAGAGGTTCGTAATCTTCCCACTTATGCGAAAACGTGGCGTAACGGTAGTACTTGGCAACTTCGTGCTCGATACGGGAATGGTCGATGTGTGTCGTCATGGAGGAGATCAACTCCCTGAAGATCGGCTGAGATTTGAATGACAATGCTTGTCCAGACTTGTCGAGAAGGCGACCGGAGGTAGTGTTGATGAGCACAAGCGGCAATTCACAGACGGTATTCTCAACGGCTGCAGAAATTGCTGCTTTTGTCTGTGTTGGGTGGACATACTGGTGAGAGCGCTCTAGGATAAAGATCAATCGACCAACCTCAGCACGACATCATGGAACTTACCGCGTAATTCTCTGTCAGGCGATTGCGACATCTTCGAGAGCATCACCTCGAAAGCATGTATTGCATTATCATAGTCTCCCGCCTTGTGTAAAGCAATATGCTTCCTCTCGTAACCCCATGGGGACAACGGATCTAGCACGATCACCTAATAATGTTTCGTTGATGAGAACTAAACTGGGGGAGAGATATGGACGCACCTGGTTCGCGTCGTTTAATGCATCTTTCCACAAGCCCCTGGCTATGTACGCCTTGCTTCGCTTAGCGAGGAGATTTTGTGGTGCAGTGAGGTTGAGGGACAGCGCAGCCGAAAACTGGGAGATGGCATCATCGAGTTGTCCAATACTCATTGCCGCATCCCCGAGGGCTTCTAGCTTCCCTGAGCAACGAAGCTTGAAGTCTGACATACGACAGTAACATAAACGGCGCTGCCGACACGGTAAACAAGACCACTCACCAAGAACCCATTCCATTGACGTGGCATTTGCTTTTGTCTGCTTTGCCAGTTCGTCCATTATGTGATGGAAGCAGTTGCTAGCATCCGTCATGCGGTTGATCGCCTCGAGATGTTCGCATATGACTTGATAGAGTATGAATCTTGGAATGGTGAACTTGAGTGTGTCAGGCCGACCAGTCATTCTAGGATGAAAGGAGATACTCACGCTGGAAGCTCTGACCAATGCATCTTTCCAAGAACTGCTCGTCAATGTTGCTTTTACCCACTCTCTCAAGAGGAGCGTGCAGAATGTCAGACTGAGTGTTGCATGAAGCATCGGCGCACTATCATGTTGGGCTGCCATTGAAGTTGCAATACCGTCGCTTTCGGAAGCGGAGAGACACCGATGGGTGAAGTCTATACAGACGTCACATATCAATGGAAAACAATCGGATTACGGTGTAGGCTCACCAGAAACCCACTCAGTAATTGATCCGCTCGTGTGGTTCGCTTCGTTGGGGGTATTTATTAATCTGAGAAGTGACTCGCCCGCTTCTTTCATGCGACCCACCGCATATAGTGCTTCACAGTGTTGTTGTTGAATCCTGATACCGAGCCCATCAAATTTCCATCCGGATATCTGTCGAAAACGGCGAGGAATTTCGAGACGTAGTAGCATAGCTACTGCGAAGCTTACCAACGAGACCACCGAGAGCGGCTGGCTTGTGTGGTGTCTCACTCGAGCTTGCGCATACTCGAATGATTGTATTGCCTCCTTGTAGTTGCAGCTATTCATCTGGATATTCCCAAGAAGAAAATACATTTTTGCCTGCTGGAAATGTTAGTGGTGATATTTGTCGTGTAGTGGTGTGTTGTGCACGTGCCTGAACCACATAACATATTGAGTTGAAGTGCACTGTGGCGATGAGGTCATCTACGCGGGATATAGCATCATCGTGTTCTCCCGCGATGAATACAACGATAGCCTGGATCACGTTAATACTTGTCGAGTATTCAAGTCCCAGAGCATGGATACAAACTTTTGTCAGAAGGAGAAAACTGTGATTTGAATGGAAGTGCTCGAACGCAATGTCGCACGCGGAATATCCTTTCTGCCTTTCCCCCTTGCTGACATGGGCCACACTCCTTGCGATGAAGCCAATGACAGAAGGCTGGATTTTGATGGACTTGATGTTAATTAGCGTCAGTACTGGGATATGTGAGAAAAAAGAAGATAAAACCTCTTTCGCATCGACGATCGCTGCATCCCAGTGTCCCAAACGAGCCCGAACAAGAGCTCGACTAGCGAGTAAATGATGCCTTATGTTCCGTGACTCGGAAATCGAGTTGGTCAATAACGCTTCCACGCTAGGGAACTGATCGTGCTTCCACAAATCAAGTGCAGCGTCACCAATCTGGATGTCTGGTTCCTGAAACGAAGGATGCAGACGAGTCAAAGGGATCGAGTCCTAAGTAGAAATGTGACCAGATCAGATAAGTTGTCCAAAATGACGTGCTAATACAATGAAACACGATACTTGCAATTATCCGGAAGAGACTCTTGATGGTGATTTTTCCGTGCCTTGCACCAATTGCGAGAAACTGGTCGTCTGGTGAGAGTGCGATTGAACGTATGTCTTGAGTGTGTTGGATTAGACCAAGCTGAGTATGTGTTAACGCGTCCCAGAACGTAACAGTTCGGTTTGTCGAGTATGCGATGAATTTCCCATGCTGCGACAAGGCAATGCACGAGAGGTGGTGGGTATCGTGAACTGGCAATTGCAGGACCGTTGAACCAGTAGATGTATCAACTTGCTTGATTTTACCGTCAGAGACGACGAAAAGATGTTGGTTTGACCAAAGAAGACCGGTGTTGTGTGAAGGGGTGACTTCCACGGGTATTTCCACCAGTAAATGGTCCGCGTTCCCGTCGTAAACTCGAACAAAATTCTCTGTGGCTGTCGCGATCCGATCGCCTTGGTGTGAGTATTTCGCTGCTCTCACTGGATGCTCGTGGCGGAGGATGACACGTTCGCAACTTGCGATATCCCAGACGATGGCTGCGCAGTGAAAGGATGCAGTGACGAGTCGAGTCGAGTCGGGTGAGAAATCGACTCCAATAACGTAGTCATCCTTGAGCGTCAAGGCTTTTTGGTAGGATTGTGTCGCGTCCCACACAAACACCTCTTCCTTTGTCCCCGCTACAATCCATCGGCCGTCCTTGGACACAGCGAGACAGTTGATACGCCCCGCTGACATGCTCGCCGTTTGCTCGCCGTCTCTCACTCGCCACACTCGAACCTTTTTGTCATCGCCGCTCACGAGAAATTCTCCAGTCGGGGTAAATGTCACTGCCCGTGTTCTTTTTCCGATTTCCAGCTCGATTGGCAGCGAATGATCTTCGCTGACGATCAGCATCAATGTAACCCCAGTTTATCTGTACGCACCGATCACGGTCGACGACGTCATGGGCGACACAGTGGAGCAGAATGAGAATCGAGTGAGTCGACGGAAGCTCTCAATGGTCCTTTTATGTCTTCGCATTTCGCTCATGAGGCTCGATATAGATTGCTCCATCATCATCATCTCGTGATACTGGCGCTTGAACATTGCCCGACCACTTCGGGTGGCACTCGATGAAACATCAGAAATCCTTCCTTCATGAAGGTACTGACTCACGAAAACGTGCGTATCAACATATGCTGACAGTCTGCCGTCCTGTTCCGCGAAGCCGACATGGCAGCCGATCACAGTGAGATACGCGATCGGCATGGAAGTCCCCATCTTGTCCCGTGTTCAGTGCGCAACATCATCCTACGGACTCAAAATCCGCCAGGACCACTCGTAATCACGTATGTCCACCACGTGGGGAGGCGCCGTGTATCCCTGCAGAGTAGACAGATAGTGGATAGTCTCCATGCGTACCGGTCGTGGGCAAAGTGTTGACCCAGCCGCTCAAGATCAGTGACTCATCCCAGTCCGTCCGTGCCGCCCTTTTCTTCGATTGCTTATCGGTAAGATGCAGTCTCAAACTACCGTACAAGGAACGACTTCCCATTGCCCTCGTATTCGATACGGCCGAGAGATTCGAAGGACCGCTCTGTGAAAATCTCGATGACGATTGGTGACTTCCTGTGGTATCAATCGGATAGCCATGTAGGCTAGTTGTCTTATCTCCCATCTTTCCCTTTGACTAATACATTTGACATGCCAGGCGCTCCGCAACGGATAAATTAAGCTCTTTCAGTTTTAATGTTGGCCCTGTGACTTCTATTAGGAGGTCATCGCTGCAAGGTTGAACGTCGCCTACTAGTTCGCGTGACCTGAGCTTTTTCAACCAGGCACGGGTAGCAGTCTATTGGGAAAGGAATACTGAAAGGGATGTCCCAAACAAAAAAAGTAAAGGAAATCCGAAACACCCTTCACTTCCCAGCTTCGCACTACTCCATCTCGTCGCCGAGCCGCTTCATCGCTTCCTTGAGTGCAAGTTCAGCCACGGCCAGTTCCATTCCGGGTCATCGTACAGGCGTCCCGTTAGCGGCAATATGGGGTCCAGTATGATGTATCAACCGTACCGGGCTTCGACTTCTGGTCTCCATCCAACCAAAAAGAGACCAACGCGCAACGTCGAATTTACAAGTTCCCAATGAGAGGTGCAAACTGATGCTTGGTAACTTGCGTCTAACATCTTGGGCGTCAACCAAACGACTGAGTGGCTGCCAGTGAGTCATCAACGCTCGATGTGAGTGAACACATCCATATCCTTGGACCATGATGGAGATCGTGGAACAATCTTCTTCATCTCGTCTTCATTTTCATTGACGACTCGAGCAGCGGGTCAGACAGTCCTGCTAATGACTTCATGTCCTCTGACGAATGCAGTACAGAGTATCAAACCACGCGATGGCGTGGCTGGGTCGGACAAGAAGCTGAAGTGAGATGCCCTCATGTCATAAGAGGGTTATCTGTTGTTTCCCGATCTTCCAGCGTCTAGTTCCAAGTGTTTGTGCGGCCCACGATCACACTTGACTCCAATCGAAGGCATGCGCAGGCTCCAAAGTCAACTGCACTGCAGGGTGATGTAACTGATCATACTGGTGACTTTGCGAAGCATAAAGTGATTTATCTTTATCTCACCGGCGCGTTTGCGAACCTGCAGGTGCCGCCACGGAGACCTGTCAGCGGTCTTGGCAGCCCAGGCCTTCTTTTTGGGTCTTTGAGTCGGTGTCTTCCTGGGTTTGCGTACACTTACGAAAGATATCTGAGTATATAGGAGTCAAATAATTCAATGGTGGTACAGAAGATATGTCAATTCAATTGTTCGTCATCCAAGAGCTACATGAAAGTGTGGAAGAAATGCGAATCACAGCAACAGAGGTGATGAGTAACCGAATATTCAAAGTACGTCAAGTATCCGCACACTATCAATCAACATCTCCAACGACGTATCGTCCTTTATCCGAACAGTGATACTGCTCTCCGCAGCGACTCTCTTATATTCCGCCAGGTGTTGCCGAGTCTGCTTGAATAACAATGTACCGAATGGCTGTCTGAGCCGAGCCATGAGCTGGAGGGCTTGTCCCGAGAGGGTGTACTGAGCGATCCGAGTCGCCGGATGCGTTTCATCATGGATGGTCGCCGTTGAGAGGACGATGGCGCAGCGCTGGAAGCAACAGAAGATGATGACGAACTAGCTATCGAAGACTGGTGTTGGGCTTCCTCCTCGAGAATTAGGTCTGTAATACCTCCGGTGGGACGTCTGTCGAGTAGGAAGTCAACCCAGGGATGAACAAGAGTTAGGGAGTCCAATCGGGACAGATCTTCTGAGGTCCTGATCTCTACAGTTCCAAGGGCATCCACCTTTGCCTGAAACACACGTCCCAACGTGCTCGGAGTGGCCGATACAGGCCCGAGCGTGAAAGTAAGGCAGGGAAGCTCCATTCGTTGTCCTGTGAACCTCGGAACACGTAGCTCACGGATTCGATCATACAATTTCATAGCGGAAGAGAGGCTAAGCGAAGAAGCTCGCCATGTGGCAGTGATCCTGTCCATGTCAATGTCTGAAATAGCCTGGGAAATGTGCGTTGTTGTTGGCTTTTTGAACACGGCAATCTTCGCTGGGAGGCAGCTGTTGAAGCCTCCGGATTTGCCTGTCCATGCGAGGATGCTCGTGTTTCCCGAGCTCGTGAGTAGCTGTGCCAACAGTCTCCCGAGCGATTGGTCCCCCTCTCCATATACGACAGGTAAGGGCATGGAAAATATCCCGAGCAACGAGTAAGCCGCGTCCTCCACGAAAGTCGTTTTTCGCGTCGAAGCCAAGCACAGCTTCTCCCGTATATCATCCAGGCCTGGTCGGAGTGCCATCAAGGCCCGTGCCGAGATACCCGTCGCCTCCTGCATCTCCGAGATGATCTCTGGCGAATCCTTATGATTGTGGATATCGAGGTTCAAGTACGGGATCCAGTCCTCAGTGTAGAATCGAACCACCTTCGAAGCGTGATACTCCTGGAATGTCCAGGCACGAGTGTTCCAAATGCTCTTTACGAGATCTCCGCGCCGCGATGGAGAGTGCACGCCACGGAGTAAGACAATTGTCAAGGCGGAGCCTTCGTACCACTTGAACATTGCAACTAGAGCCTCCTGGAGCACGCCAAGATCACCTTTGTTGATACAACATGTATCGCTCCATGCCCAACGGAACCCGGAATCTCGTGCAATCTTGCAGAACATTTGGAGCTTGTCATGAGTGGGATACTTCTCGAGGTCGTACACCACGATCTGTACGACTTTCTCGAACATAGGCTCGTTACGTTCCCACGTGTGTGAAAACGTGGCGTAACGGTAGTATTCCGTAACCTCTTGTTCGATGTGGACATGGTCAATGTGTGTCGTCGTTGAGGAGATCAGCTCCTTAAAGACTGGGAGTGATTCGAATGATGATGCTTGCTCGGTTTTGTCGAGAAGACGACCCGAATTTGTGTGTATCAGGACACGTGGTGAGTCGCGGATGGCATTTTGAACCGCCCCACGGATGGCCTCTTCTATCTCTGCCGGATCAACATATTGTTGTGAACACGCTGGAAAAAGAAATATCGGGTCGAATCCTCTCTATACATGATGTCGAGGGACTCACCACGAATTTCTGGATCAAGTGACTCGGATATCTTTGAAACCATTGTCTTGAACGTTCCTATAGCAGCGTCATAAGATCCTGCCTTGTGTAATGCGGCATGCTTCCTCTCGTAGCCCCACGGAGATGACGGATCGAGTATAATCACCTGATAATGATTATCAGAAACTGACTTGTATGCGACTATTAGGCGCACCTCATTCGCATCATTCAATGCCTGTTCCCACACACCTCCTGCTATGTACGCTTTGCTTCGTTTGATGAAGAGACCTTCTGGTACTTCTGAATTTAGGGACAGTGCAGCAGAGTACCGGGATATGGCTTCGTCATAATCCCGAGTGGCCATCGCGGCATTCCCAAGGTGTTCTAACTTTTCAGCGCAGCGCAGCTTGAAGTCTGGAGGAGGATCAATCACATGAACGCTGAATAAAGGGACACCTGTAACCGCTCACCTACAACCCATTCCGCCTGCTCATCCATGTGGGCTTCCACTGTTACCTCGCTAACCATTTGGCGGAAGCACTCGGTCGCGTCCAATACGCGGTCAGCTGCTTCTAGATGTTCACATACAGCCTGGTAAACGTCGAACCTGGGAATCAAGAACTTTGAACGAGGCGTGTGAAGCCCAATAGAGAGGCAATAGCAAGAGAAGGTACTTACGCCTACAGAGGCGACCAACGCATCTTTCCGTCCGTTGTGAGTTAATTTTTCTTTCGTCCATACTCTCAAAATCGGTATGTGGGTTGATGAATTGGGGTTAGGGTGAGGTAGCGGCAAGTTACCGTGTTGGGCTATGTTCGGGTTTGCATCATCGTCACTTTCGGGGGTAGAGAGACAGCGTTGTATGAAATCTGAAAAGGAAGGTTAAAAGAACAGCAGATAATTGGGTACCAAGAAAGATTCACCACAAATCCACCCGATGGTGGGCCCGATCACATAGACCTCCTTCTCAATGGTCTTCACCAACTTGAGAAGAGATTCCCTTGCATCCTTTGCGCGACCCGCTGTAAACATGGCTTCGCACAAACACTGTCGAATTGTGACGTCAAGATCATCGAATATCCATCCGGAGATCTGTAGGAAACAATGAATGCTTTAGTATGTTCCAGATAGCAGTTAGGAAGCTTACTAGTGAAATTGCCGAGAGTGGCAAACTTGTGTGGCGTCGCACTTTGGCTAGTGCACGCTCGAACGAAAGTATTGCATCCTTGTAGTTTCTGTGCTCCATATATGACTTTCCAAGGAGAAGATATATTTTTGCCTGTTGAAATATCAGTAGAGATATTCGTCCTCGTCCCGCAGCAGCGCGTCATGCGCGTACCTGTACAACATAACATATCGAGTTGGAGCGAACTGTAGAGATGAGGTCGTCCAAACGCGATATCGCATCGTCGTGCGCTCCGGCCATGAACACAATAACAGCCTAGTAGTTCAGATGTAGTCAAGTCTCAGAACATGGGATACTCACTTTGACCAGGAGGAGAAAGCTAACGTGGTTTGAATGAAAGCGCTCGAATGCGATGTCGCACGCCCGATATCCTTTGTGCTCTTCGCCCTTGCCGACATGCGCCACACTCTTTGCGATATAGCCGATGACGGAGGGCTGTATTTTGATGGACTGGATGTAGATTAGCGTCGGCACCGAAGTGTGGGAGAGAAAAGTAGACAACCTCCTTAGCGTCGACAATCGCTGCGTCCCAGTCACCCAAGCGTGTCCGGACCAGGGCTCGACTAGCGAGTAGATGGTGGCTCGCATTCAGAGAAGTGGGGATCGCTGTGGTCAATAATGCATCCGCGTTCGCGAGCTGGCCTTGCTTCCATGACTGGAGAGCCGCATCGTGAATATGAATGTCTGATTCCTGGAAATTGGGATGTAGACGAGACAGAGGGATCATGTCCTAGATAATCGCAATAAGAAAATTGTTTCCAGGTACACTCTAATGCAACGAGATATGATACTTACTGTCAATGAACGGGGCAAACGTCTGATGGTAAATTTTCCGCGCTCTCCAGCAATTGCGAGAAACCGGTCGTCTGGTGAGATTGCGATTGATCGTATAATTTGAGAGTGTTGGATGAGATCGAGTTGCGTGTGTGTGTCATACGTGTCCCAAATCATGACAGTGCGGTTTGCAGAGTATGCGAGAAAGTCTCCATGCTGCTACAGGGCAATGCATGTGGAAGCATCGCTATCGGGGACTGGCCATTCGCAGACTATTGACCCGGTGGATACATCGATTTGTTTGATTCAGATACGATGAAGAACCGGTCATTGGACCAAAGGAGACCGGTATTGTACCACGGGGTCACTTCTGCTTGGATGTCTACGAGCAAACGGCCACTACCATCCATGTCGTAGACTCGGATAAATTTACCGGTTGCTACCGCAATTCTGTCACCCTGCAGGGGTGAGTATTTTGCTGCCACAATCTCCTCGTCGTGCCAGCGTAGTGTCAGTGCTCGCTCGCGGTTTACGACGTCCCAAACGGTGACTGTACAATCGAATGACGCGGTAAGGAGTTGAGTCGGCGAGTCGGGCGAGAAGTCGAGTCCGATGAGGTCCTCGAGGGCGAATATTCTTTTGTACGCTCGCAGCGCATCCCACAAGGACACCCTAATCGTTCCGTGTCGCGATTAATCTGCCGTCCTTGGACACAGCGAGACAGTTGATAAGCCCCGCTGCCATTGTCGCCACTTGTTTCCCGTCCTCTACTCGCCACACTCGAACCCGCTTTTCGTCACCACTCACAAGATATTCCCCATTCGCCGAGAATCTCACCGCCCGTGTTTTGTTGCCGCTTTCAAGTTCGATGGGCGGGGAGCGCTCTTGTCCATCCATTAGCATCAATGCAGGCCATCTTGTACTAGGCACGCACCGATGACCAGGTAGAAGAGTCGAAAAAACAATAACAAGGTCAAATCCTCGTAATTGAGACGACTCCTGAATAAGATACAAACGAGGTCCTTAAATACTTAATGGTTCAGGGGTAAGGAACGTGGTAGGGCA
>JBBPJP010000138.1:0-48477 GCA_038088775.1 Boletus barrowsii
TGCACAACTGAGCATACCTGTATGGTCTATTGTTATATTATACGATTTATACAACCTGGACACCATATAAGACCATATAAGATGTATTATAATGGGTATATAACATTTTTGTGCTTTGTGTGATGCCCCGCCTACTCGGGTGGGAAAATTGTCCTCGAATTATTACCATCACTACTACTCAGTACTCTGAATTTGAACAGTTCGAAGAGTCACCCTCGTACAAGCCAGCAGATTGCCAAATAATACATGAAGAAACCGAAACCAAGTTTGAATTGTTGCATGGTATTTGCCTCGATGGTGGAGGATTCCCAATTCAGCCGCTACCAGCCGCATAGTATCCTCGCCCATGCCTACTCGGTCAGCTTAAACAGGTGACTCAACCTCAGGTGGATGCGCGCTATTTTTGTTCGAGCCTCCCGCGCTGTTCATCACCAAGTCGGTCACGCGGCGAGATTCCACGACCGCCATATGGTGGCTCAACCTGGGTACGTACTCAGTAGTCCCCGATAGTAGTAGCCTGGACCGGTGGTGCCAGCCACCGGTGCCCGCCTGCTCAGCACGGGACATAATACGGCTATAAGACTGCCGTTTCTTCGAGGCTCCCTGCTTCCCATCCTGACGGTCGCTTTTTTCATTCCTGGCAGAAATGCGCCTCCAGTCTTTGATTCCTTCACTCGCCGCGCTCGTTGTCGGAGCAGTCTCGGTTCACGCGTCGTCGCCTCATGATTCTAGTGAATTAAGAACGAGGCAGCTGGCATTTCACTCCCAGATTCAAGACGACACGAATCTTCGCTATGTCGCAAATTCTGGCATATGTGAGACGACTCCAGGAGTCACTCAATATTCGGGCTACATTGACGTTGGGACAAATATGTCGATGGTCAGCACGGTATGGCATGGTGGGGCTGGTGCTGACAGTTTGATGTGACAGTGGTTCTGGTTCTTCGAGGCTCGCAACGCGCCTGAGACCGCACCGTTCACGCTTTGGTAAGGGTATTACAGGACGTGCCACTATCGAGGGTAGAATCTGATTTCATCACGTAAAAGGTTGAATGGCGGCCCAGGATGTTCGTCGATGATTGGACTATTCCAAGGTGAGTCGTTATATGATGCAGGGTGTGCCGCGTCCTACATCGTTTGTTTGCAGAGCACGGACCATGCTTGGTAAACGCAGATGGAAGCTCGACGTACCTCAACCCCTACAGGTAAGAATACTATCTAATCAAGTAATTGCCGTCTAAATGGGCGAGGCAGTTGGAACAACGTGAGCAACAGTGCGTGGATCAAGATTCATGTCTTGAGAACGCGGTTCATCTTCGCGATTCAGTGATTTACATTGACCAACCCATCGGCACTGGATTCTCTTATGGAACGGACACCGTCAACAGTACAGAAACTGCTGCACCCTTTGTGTGGAAAGCGTTTCAGATACTCTTCGAGAGCCAACTCTTCTCCGAGTATGCGAGTCGCGAGTACGTGCAATGAATGTCGCCTCTAAACACCACATTCAGAGCGTATATCCAGGTTCATCTTTGCAACAGAGAGCTACGGTGGACACTATGGACCCAGCTTCGTGTCATACTTTGAGGAACAGAATGCGTTGATTGCGAGTGGAGCAATCCAGGGCGAGCCTATCGTCGTCAGTGCCCTGATGATCAACAAGTAAGCTATGTTCCAGCGATTGCAGGTGCCCGGTAGCTGAATGCTCTCTGTTGCAGTGGTTGGTTTGACCCCTTGATCCAGAATATCGCCTATTATACCTTCGCGACAAATGCTCCGGGGTACGGTCAGCTCCAATCCGATGCTGAGTTGAAACATATCTCGGAAGCCCTCTACAACAACAACGGATGTGTCGCGCAAGAGCAAGACTGCTATGACGCTGGCAACTCCACCGATTCGAACACGATCTGTCACAAGGCGGACGATTACTGTGTACGTGCGGGGTTTGCGTGATCATAGACAAGTCTCACGTCAGCCCGATAGGCCATCAACGTCTACGTTCCTGCGGTTGGTAACCTGGACCCCTACGACCTCCGCCAGAACTCGTCGGCGTTGTTCCCACCAGAATACTACGTAACTTACTTGACCAATCCAGAGGTTATGAAAGCGATCGGTGCTGAAACGATGTATCAAGAATGTCCCGATGCTCCATACGAACTATTTGTCAAGACTGGAGATGTACGTCGTCTAGTTCTCAACGCTTGATCAATCACGACAGTGCATCCGAATGAAGATCTAATATACTCTGCAGGACGCACGGACGTGGCTTCCTCAGCTCTCCGAGTTGGCAAATTCTGGGTTGAAGATCCTTGTCTGGGTAAGTGTCCCGATCATAGTCCCTTTGTCTCGCTGAAATTTGATTCTACATCTAGGCTGGTGATGCTGATATCATGTGCGTATGCACGCAACATTCGTTTGATCATATTCACCCAATGATGTGTTATCTCGTAGCTGCAACTGGCTTGGTGTAAGTGTTGCAGGGTTTACGTTCGCTCTTCCGTCACCCACTGAACGTGTCGCAGTGCTACGCCACCGCCCTAGCTATGGATTGGTATGGCAACGCGACCTTCCATGATACTCCACTTAGCAACATCACCCTCGACGGCGCGCCTATCGCCGCCGTCGCTAATGTGGACAACTTCACCTTTGCGTAAGTTCCTTCCGTTCACTCGTCGTGATACACTCACTCCAATGTCGAAACAGGAGGGTCTTTGGCGCTGGTCATGAAGTGGTACGTCGACACTAACCTCCACGCTATATCACCTAAACGATACGTCTTTAGCCCGCGTTCCAACCCGCGGCAGCTCTGGCGATTTTCACTCAGATCGTTGACAAAGAGCCGCTCCACTCGGTGTAAGGGCCAGGGTAGTGTAGAGACCAGGGTATTACGTTGTCCAAATTCGCCTATTCCGGAATATCCAAGCAAACAAACATATACCAAAGGAATACGCATTCAATATGAGTATGGCTTTGGCGTTTGGTGTGTACATTGTCTGAGTAGACAAGTTGACGAGGCCCGTCGCGACGTTCGCCTGAATGATGATGATATTCTGAGACAAGCAAAGCGGTTTCACCTGGACGAGGACTCACAACGAGGAAGATCACAAGCCCGTTCTTGTTGATGGCCTCGAATAATGCAGGGGCCAACTTTGGTGTGGATGTCATGGGGTCCTCTTGGAGGATTCTTTTACCGGATGGATCCGAAGGATCCCTCAGTTTCGGATTGCGTGTGGGGAAGAAGACCATATCTAGGAGATAAAATGCGAGGATGAACGACGTGTTGTATGCAACAATCCAGAGTGTATATGGCAAGTTTGCCTGTACCGAGGAAAGAAGAGGTTAGAGGATGTGGATCGTTTTGCACGATGCATCGTGGAGCATAAAGACCGACCATCCTTCTCGAAACTTGAGGACCATGTTGCACGAGGGCTAACAAGGTCCACCATACCAGAGCGTACGAAAAGAGTTCGATGGTGATCTTTGCGTTTTGTCTACGCACAGAGGGATCCAGTTTTGTGAGATGCGAGGAATTACCACCCTCCAACAGGATACGTTGCTGTTTGCGGAAGAAAGATGGAGAAGGTGGGAGGATGATCGTGCCAAGAGAAAGACCCATGATGTGAAGCGAGAGATAGCCTGAATGTATGAGCTTTCGCACTAGAGTCAGAGACTTGACTTACCCAAGAGTGAAATCAAACCTTCCTTGTTGGCATAAATGATGTTACTCCGAGGGGCATTGAGAAGGAATGCTTCCAACCCCATAAACGACAGTGCGAATTGATGCACTGTTGGGTTAGGAAGTCAAACATAACAATCGGAAACTGTACTAATCCACTCACAGACAGCGATCCAAAGACCTAGCAATGATATAGGCACATACTTGATGACGGGATGAAGGGCTACTTCCGCGACCGGCAGAATGGAAAGCGTTAAGAAAAAGTTCCAATGCACCCCGTATTCAGTAACGTGTTCCTGCAACGAATTAGTTGTCGACTCGAGTGATGGTAACGAATGACCATACAGGGTATTCTGTTCCCTTCACAAGCAATACTCGGACGATGCCTAACACGACGATGGGCAATACCTTTTTGATTGTCCGGTACAGCTTTGGCTTCACATCCGCGTGTAACTGATATGGGTCCTTGATGAGGGGTATCGCAGAAACGATGCCTTGAGAGAAAACGAACGAGCCAACGCCAACGTCCATCTAACACAACACGTCGAGACCGCTCCAAAGACAAGCATGCAGGGCAGCACGTACCAGCGATACACCATACGTTTCGCACTTTGCAAGGGAACGTGGAAAGACAGGAAAGTCGACGGCGAGAATGGAAAACATGGTTATCAGGATCATATTAGCGCGGTATGTCGTGAGTGCTGGTAGGGGCCGCAGTGCAGGTTGCGCAGAGCTGTCGATGATGCTACTTTCTCGCGGTGTCGCGATGGGTCGTGGCTTATTGATCTTTAAAGGCAAAGGTGTTCCGCTTTCGATTGGCGGGAGAAGCAGCAACACGCAAGTTGGAGCCAGGAGGAGCGCCGAGAGTGCTCCAGGAGCATCGGCATAGACTGTCAGCGCAAGTGACATTGGTAGGGCTAACACTAGCCATTCGAGAACGAACGGCATAGCACGGAACACGGTTAGGCGCGTTCGTAAGGTGGAATGAAGAGTCATCGACGCCTTGAGACCTTGAACAACAAAACCTCGGACATCATTCAATGGACTCACCAACGCGACTGCCGAGATGACATTGACGTGGAAGACAGAAGAGCCCATCGTTCCGGAGACGAATGCCTCCTTCGAGACCTTGTAGTTGTTGTCCATCTCACCGTTGGTCCATGGAAGCAGTGTTCTGCGGGTCAGTGAACACAAGTCACAGTCACTGGGAAAGTCAGGTCCCGTGGTCCCTCCTTCCTGTTATAGATCATAAACGTGCAATCACTACGCTACCGCTTACATAACAATTGTACAGTGCCACTCGTTATCACGAACAACAGCTGCCGCTCCGTCCCGCGTCGCTCGCGTCCCGTTCCCGGCATACGACTCTTCAACATACTGACCCGCAGAACACTGCATGGAAGTGCGTACTACGTTTGTGATCTTCAATCCACGTGACCAACGACGCGATCAAAAGTGGATCATCAACAATCGGGTTCTGACTTGCTCTCTATTCGTTGGGACAACTAACTACCTACTTTTCCTCACTAACCGTCTGCACTGGTCCAACAAAACTATGGCGACCCCAAGTAACCCAGTTGAGAGCAACGATGACAACGACGCCACCGACAGCGAGTATAGCATAATTCATGTTGTACTCGTTGACGGGATACGACGTGGGCAACACGAAAAGTATGCAAATAAACGAACTGAACTGTCAGAGAGTCAGAAGGAGTGTGATTAGAAACACTGATCGCACTGACTAGGAAGCTCGCGAGATTGATAGGCCATGACCATTTGCCCAAATGAAACGGACCAGGTTCTGGGAGTCTAGCGTGGTTCTCAGTCGACAGCCCTCCAAAGACCAAAATCACACTCACGAGTCTGGCCAGAATACCCGGATAATGATGGGCTGTAGGTAACCGAGCATGACAGATACCGCTGCCGATGACAACATTGCATTAAACTGTGGAACAATCAGTTCAACCGTCAAATGAGATGCGACATGGACGTACTGCAATAGCCGAGCCTATATAGGCACACGAAAGGATACACCCTATGAGCACCGACATCCACACGCCCCAGTAAGGTGCTTGAAAACGATTCAAGGCCATGAACTTTTCTTTCGCGGGGAACCCATTGTCTCTTGCAAGGGCATAAAACAATCGCGAGCTTGCAGTAAACGCAGTGATCGATGCGGTGACTTGCGCAAACGCGACGACTACGAGGCACACAATGGTGAGTTCCGGTCCAACCGCGTCATAGAAGAGTTGTGCGATAGGTATAGCATAGGTCGTCGCCTGGACATTGGCGATGCTCTGCACGGAGAAGAGGAGAGCGAGCATGTATGCCAGACCAATAAACCATGAACCTGCGATGCTTCCCACAACAGCAAGAGGGGCGAGGATCTCAGCACGTCTTGCTTCTTCAGCGACCTGAGCAGCTGTCTCGCAACCTTCTAGGGTGTAGATGGCCTGATGCGCTTTCAGTTGTGCTGAAGGTTCGCAAAATATGACAGCTACCTGGAGGAAACCTAAGAGAACGACAAAGCCTCTCGAACTCCACCCAGTGAAACTAAATTGTCATATGAGGACAGGGGTGACCACGCATACGACCAGCACACTTACTTTTGGTAGTCGGTAAATACAAAGGCCGCCGAATTCTTGCAAAATATTAGCCGATGGCATACGTGCAAAACGGAGCAATCACCTTCACGGGCGCCTTCACAAGTAGTGTTATCACAAGCACAAACGTGCCTCCCAGCGTCCACCAAACGTTGAAAGTACTCATGCGTCCAATAGCTTTCGTTCCAACAGTGTTGACTATGCCCGATGTAATATTGACAGCCCAAGCCATGGCAGCAATTTCAACACGGCTCAAGGTTCGGCCTTGGCCGACTTCCACCATGGACGCAATGTACAAAGCAACACTGATTTCGTTGTTGGAAGAATAAAGATCGCAATGGCGCGAAACTCACCTGAGGTTTCCGGCGGTACCGGTGAAGACCAACGCAATGGAGTATATCCATCCTGTGCAAACTAGACTGGAGTTAATCTACGTCTCAAACATGGCTTCAATTAGACGCACACCCGAGGATAGGTAAATCGGGTTTCATCTTGCAGACCCAAAAGTAAAGGCCACCCAGAGTGGGACTAGAAAACATCTATGAGCTTGCAGGTATAAGAGTCTTTAAAATTCTTACTATGAGCTACAGATTTCTGCTAGACTGAGGGCGATAAGAAACATGAAGGCGCTACATATCTAGCGCGGGGCGCGAAAAAAAAAAGAGCTCGTTCAGACAGAGAGGCATACGAATCGAAACAAGGCTATACTTACGTTCCATCCCCAGAACAATCCAACTGGACCTCCAGAGAACAATCCGGTTTGAAATGCGCTGCTCATCCCAGTGAGAATTCCAATGGCGCAGAACGATATGCCCAACACCCCAAAGAGTGACATTTCACGCCGGAACTCGGGTTTATACCCGAGCTCGAGGAGACGCTGGTCCGATGTATCAACATTGTCCCTGGTGATTGTAATAATTTCCTCGATCTTCTCGGGACTTGCGTTCTTTTGAAAGGTGGACATGGAGGGCAGTGGAGACAAATGTCGTTCAATTTCAATAAGACCCGCGGAAGAAAGTGGTCATGGGGAGGCCTGTGGGACGATGTTTGAATGTAAATCTGAACAATGAAGCAAAGATAAGTCAATCGATAAGTGATAAACGGGCACGTGCAGCACCAACCCCAGAAAACCTCCGATGACGGTGGAGGTGTGCCGACGCGACCTGTCACCTATGTGAAGTTCACCCTGTCCGTGGAGCCGTGGTCAGCACCCTAGCCTTACTAAACTCGCCCCAAGCGATACGAGTCGAGTAGAATCTGTAAGAATGATGAGCTCGTGCACAAGAAAAGAAATCCGCGTGCCTTGTCTCCGCTAAGCGAACCCATCGTACCAATCACGTGTACTCTCCGAAGCGCTGGCGATTACCTTTTTACCCAGCAAGATAGAGATGCAGTTCCGGTTCTGTTCTGCACATCTGTGTCGATGTTTCCAATGTTGACGGCCATATTTCCATCTTGAATTACCCCTCGGCGAAAGAGGAGGCCAGCAAATCTTCTCTCAGAGTGGCCAATCGACTGCGCGCCTCATCGCTAGGGTCCGCGACCAATGAAAGCGAGCATTTGATATTCCATGTGGTAGGTAGATTATACACACGAAAGCTGTCCAGGTAAGTATCGTGACAATGTCTAGCACTGTTAGTAGGCGCAAAAGACGGGTCGATTAGCTGGTACTCGGTGAATACGATAACACAACGACTCGTGTGACGACAGGCTTACCAACACAAAGCGTGAGCTACAAGAATGATGAGTATAAATGACCACGCACCATACAAGCGAAAAAAGTATAACGCGAGGAAACGAAAGGCAGATGAACAGCAACGAGAATTACTTGATCCTTAATTCGGATCCCAAGAAAAGACCATGCCCGCGCCTGTGGATAGCCACGAGGCTCACCAAACGACGCGCCCTTCTTCCGCTCTTCCAAGAGCGACTTCTATACCGACAGTGAACTCTGACCCAGCCTGTTCAAACACCACCTCTTTTCCTGTCCTCTCCAGGATGGTTGCATTCATGCTTCTCTTGCTAGCCGAGATGGGCGAGTAGACGTGTGCATACCTAGGATACTGTTCGTGTGGCGCCGGAGTGGCTGATACCACTAACGGGCCCTCGGGAGGAGGTGAAGCATATGCTTGCGACAAGTCTTCGCAATGTTCGTCCTTGTGATGAGAGGAAGTGCGACGCGCCTTATGCATGTTGGAGCAGAATCCGGGAGTAGGCAATGAGACCGCCCTAGGTCTTGGAACGAGTGGGACATGGGGAGCGAGCGGGGGTTCAGGTGACACTGGTTGTGGGGATGAGATGGATAATGATGACAGTGGCTGAAGCAACAGCGCAGAAGCATCTAATGGTCCCTCTTCGTTGTTCCCTGCAGCAGAAACATCTTCACAGACAACAGCTTCATATGATGGTGGAGGGGTGCTAGGCCGAAACATCGGGAGGACAGGGGACGAGGATGCGGAAGGCGTAGGGGAAATCATATGCATGCTTTGAGTACGCGTACGGGGCCGCGATGGGCAGAAGTAGAAAGGATCGTCTTCCTTGCCTGGGGGTCCCTCCATGAGACTACATCCAGGTTCCTCGGCTGTAACAGAGACGGGCACCGCCTGCGAGAAACCAACAGCATTGACCTGGACGGGCTCGAATAAATCCTCGCCATCGTCCTCACACACCGGAAATAGTTTGGTGACGTTGTCCGCAAAGGTCACCCGTGACGTCCTCTTGCCCTGTATCGTTTCCATGCTATGTCCTGAGTTCAGAATACCATACTTGCTGCGAGTGGGTCCCCGTCCATCATCTGCGGCCCAGGAATACAGTGCAAGTGGCGAACTCCGTATTGGTATTCCAAGGGACAGACCTGTGGGCAAGATTGGCCCGTGCAGCTGCGAAAATCCTTTGGAAGAAGCGAGACCAGGAGGCCGCATTGATGGCCTGGACTTCAAAGAACTACCGTCCCACACCCTCAGCGCAGCGCGGGAGGTAGAATACGGAGCAGAGATCTTAATGCCTGAGCTCCAGGCGCGCCGCTTTGCTTTGATCTCGAGGGACCTCTCTGTTTCAGCGTCCGTCCACTCGTTGCTTGTTCCAATCAATGTGGCTCTTACAACCCCCCACCCTTCCTGACGAGCCCGGCTCCGGACAAGTTCGAGGGCCGAGCAAATCCGATCTAGATGCTCAAGGTGTGAGGCAATAATGTAGTCGGAATAGTGTGCGATCGAGGATGGTAACGCCTGAGCAGGCGGAGAAGGTGCATTCGAGTATTGGGCAGATGCATTTCGAGAGCGAGGACGAGACGAGCCAACTCTAGACACCG
This sequence comes from Boletus barrowsii, assembly GCA_038088775.1. Classification (NCBI taxonomy): domain Eukaryota; kingdom Fungi; phylum Basidiomycota; class Agaricomycetes; order Boletales; family Boletaceae; genus Boletus; species Boletus barrowsii. Next base: position 9,590 of record JBBPJP010000138.1, read on the forward strand.
AAGGCGGCCGGAAAGCAGAGCAGGTTTCATCTCGAGTCGTGCCCTGCGGAATTCGTGGGGGCAAGGCCAGGGGAATATCTTCTCCATCCTCGGGAGTCCGGAGGGATATCTGGCTGTCATCTGACTGCTCGTCGTCGTTAACATCGGTAGGAATAAGAGGGCACCTTGACAGGTCAAAAGCCGTGTCCGCCAACCCACTACCATCATCATCGCTGCAGTCAAGACGAATGTCTCCTGGATGGAGATGACCCAAGCCTGAGAAGCGATCCTCGATACCAGGGACGCTGTGATGTCCCAAATGAGTGAGTTCAAATGTAAGTCGTTCGGTATCGTCCCAGTCATCACCAACAGTGAAATGTTCTCCAAGTAGGCTGTCGTTATGACCGCTATACTCGACTGCAAATAGATCAACCTCGTCGATGGATCTGGAGGGGTGAACAAATCGGACACCCCATTCATCCGCTACAACATTGATTAAGTGTCAACTCTGGAAATATGAGACTTCCTAACCTTGATCTCGGCGGGGATAAACAACTCGATCGATGTCTTCCGAATTCAACATGCCCGGGAAGGGCGATGGAGCACGGCAGCGCCATTGCTCTGATCCACAGTCATCACTGCGGTCCCCAAAGTCTAGAGCCTTTCTACCCTCACTTTGGGTCCCCCTGTGCCAGTTTCCGCCTGCTCTTGCACTGCTGACACCAGAGGCATGGGAGTTGGCTGTCTCAAGCGACTCTATTTCCGCCCGAACTTCACTGGCCAAAGAGATCAAAATCCATTCCACATAGCCAGCTGCAGGGAGGTGTTGAGGCGCCACAGCTGATACAACATGACGTCTCCAGACATCCGCGAGGGTTGCTCGGGCCCGCCGGCGAAGAAGCTCAGGATGCTCTAAAATCAAAATGGGTTGTTGAGGAGAGACGAGAGAGGTCACGCGACTGGAAAGAGGGAGAGGTGGAAGTGGTGCTGGCGGTGGCGCGCTGGACGGTGGAGGGGGACGTGATGATGACAGCGACTTGGGAACCAACGACCTGTTGATGCAAGACTCAAAGAAAGGTCAAAACTGCAAAGGACAGGCGTACGATATGAGTGAAAACAAAAGAGATCGTTGCCTCTTGTGTTTTTTCGGCTTTGTAGACTTTGCAGGACTACCTCCAGACGGGATATTCTCTGCGCTACCAGCGGTGCTTCCAGGACAGACACTACTTTCCATGCTATTTCGTTGGCTTTCAGACTCGCTGCAGCCTTTGACATCGACGACGACGCCCAACAGCATTCGAACGCAGTCCGAATTCATAGGGACACTGGTTACCCGTCCATCGACGAACCTCAACACAAACTCCTTTCGTGGGACGTCCATAGTGACTTCGTCGACGCGAGCGACCAAGCCTACACCTCGATCGAGCATGTGGATACTTGATGGAGGTTCGAGCAGCAAAGCGGAAGTAAGAATTTGCAGCTGTGATGACCACGCAGCAGGCATGGTGGCGCCTGGGCCAAGATCTGGCAGGGAAAGGACGTGCGGAAAGGTGATACCATAGAGAATTGTGGGGTGAGGGGCCGGTGGAAGGAGACGGATTAGCATCGCGTGAGTGCATGCAACAGATTAAGAGGGTTTGGTAGGCTAGAGTGTAACGAGAAAAGAAGAAAAAAAAAAAAAGCGGGTCACGGGAAGCACGTCGTTGACGTCCAGCACAAAGGGTGATCGCTGCCCGTTCTGATGCATTTTCTGTGGGCATACGTGAGTTTACGTTACTATTTGGCCAGATATTGAGTAACACCGCCCTGTCCCCGTTCCCCTGAGCTGAGCCGGGAGTGGTAATACAGTACGTCGAAAAACGTTTCGCGGATGTACAGAGGAGGTACCGAGCACATCGTCGTAGGAATCAAAGTTGCGAGATACTGGATTTTCGTTGCACAGGGACAGCCTGGTGTTGGTCACGTGTCACGCTCAACGTGTAGGACACAGCACACGGAATCTGGACAGAACATTCCGCTCCATCATATCCAACACTCCGTCCTGTGCAGATTGACGCCAAGACGCGTGTCCAGTCGATCGACTGGCACAGGGAGCATGAGGGAGGACACGTGTTGGTGCTGCATTAGTCTCGTCGACCGCAATACTCGAATGTGTGTCACAGCAGAAGCTAGATAGGGCATCGCATCAAGACGCTACTGCCACATTCATAGTGAAATCCAGCATGCAGAACATGTGAGGCATCAGTTCTCCAACACCATTTATACCGGACCCGCACGCGAGTAGGGTTAGAGTACACCTCGAAAAGCCTTTCTTCTCCCTGTAACTCCTCCCCTGTCAGTAACATGGGTGCAAACCAAAGTCAGCCCAAGGAACGCAAGCAAGAGAAACGAGACTCCCAGACGTTTCTCAAGTCTTCGTCCCGGTTGAACCTGCTTGGACTGGGCAAGCGGTCGCCGCAGCTCCCAGCGACGCCAGTGACTCCACAAGCGGTGGTGGCGGTTGACTCGCTCCTTGCAGAGGGAAGCACAGCATCACCGGAGGTCTCGGAGATGGATTCGGAGGTTCGGCCGGAAGATGCCGTTGAGGCGAGTAGGCTAACCCCCTTCCTTATCCGGACACAAACCTGATAGTGGGCTCTCCTGCTGTGGCCGGCCGACATAAATACGACCATCCCTGACTCACTCCTCCTCTCTTTTCCACCACATTCATCAGGACCAGGAGGTCGACATCGCGATCGGCATGCCCCAACAACCTGTGACAGTCCCTTGCCAGGTGAGTCCCTTACAACCAGCTCTACCCTTTTTGATCTCTCGCGTTGCAATACGCACCCGATGGCACTGACGATCTTCTCGACCCAATTCTAGTACCGTACAGGACGTACCCTCGGTAGCGGCACGTATGCAATCGTCAAGGAGGCGATTCACGTCAAGACCGGGAAATACTATGCCTGCAAAGTAATCAACAAGAAACTCATGGAGGGCAGGGAGCACATGGTAAGCACTTCCGCAGCATCTCATCGATGCTATGATTCGCTCGTGTGGCTGCGGGCCCATGCACTCTCCCCTGTGCACGATTAGTCCACCTCGTGGTGTTGTTGATCATCATTCTCAATGCGCGCCGATTGCCACATCATGCCCGAATTTGGGCGCCATCCACCCTTAACCCTTGTCTTGAGTCACGATTACTAACCAGTGGGTCCTTAGGTCCGTAACGAAATCGCTGTACTAAAGCGAGTGTCCATTGGTCACCCCAACATCGTCACACTCCATGATTATTTCGAGGTGGGAACCAACGCGACCAACAGGAACTGACGCTCATTATTATTGCATAGACCGCTCACAATCTGTACCTTTGCTTCGACCTCTGCACAGGTGGCGAGCTCTTTGATAGCATATGCGCAAGAGGGCAATATACTGAAGCGTGAGTAGCACAGGATGCCATCCAAGTGTGCTGTGAAACTCACCTAGGATCGCAGTGATGCTGCAGAACTTATACGCACCATCTTTGGCGCAGTCAAATACATCCACGACTGCGGTATTGTTCACCGTGACTTGAAACCAGAAAACCTTCTTTTCCGTTCGAAACCCGAGAAAACGTCAGAGATCATGATTGCTGACTTTGGGCTCAGTCGTGTCATGCCGGACAGTAAACTCAGCATGCTTACAGAAGTCTGTGGAACACCTGGCGTAAGCGCTTCTCTCGCAGGTGTTTCGGCTTACTGAGATGTTTTCCAGTATATGGCTCCAGAGATCTTCAAGAAGAGTGAGCCTTTCTTGTACATCGTCTAGTATCCACTCAAGTTTGATCTAGCTGGCCACGGAATGCCTGTTGATGTATGGGCTATGGGTGTCATCACGTACTTCCTACTCGCTGGCACGTGTAGTCACTCGTATGCGTCTCCAGAACAATCTAACGTTCCTCCTAGGCTATACACCATTCGATCGTGATACCCAGAAGCAGGAAATGGAGGCTATCATTGCGGGCGACTACCGCTTTGAGCCGGGTAAGCCTCTGGACACCTCTTGGATTGCGTATCACTGACTCCCTTGCAGAGGAATATTGGTGTAACGTGTCGGAAACAGCTCGCAGCTTTATTTCCACCTGCCTCACCGTCGATCCGGTCGCCCGTCCAACAGCCGAGGAAATGCTCCAACACTCATGGCTCACTGCGGAAGTCCCACACTTCGTAGAGGGTGTGAACGGTGGACCAGCGAACTTGTTGCCACATGTTAGAAAGGCGTTCAATGCAAGGAGGACATGTATGTCCCGTTTCTGTTTCATCCAGCCAAAGTGTATACTGATTGTACCGATCCCCGCAGTCCGCAAAGCCGTTTTCAGCATGATGGCGATGAAGCGCATGTCGATGATGGCTCATCACCTCACACCCGAGCAACATCAACTCAATGAGGACGTGTTCCAATTCAAGCAAGAGTCCGAGAAGGAAAATCTCGAGCATGAGGACGTTTTTCACCACCACAACTCGGAGATGTACGACGGGACAGCCTCGCGCGTCTTTGAAGGCTTGGAATCCACCGAAGAGTCGCGCGTCGAGGAGGAAGAATGTGTTGCCCAGGGACTTGCGGCAACTGGCTCTGGGCCGTCATCCGACCAAGCTCCCTCGATTACCCCTGCCGAGACTGTCAAAGATAGCAAGGAAGTCACGGAGAAGCTGGCAACGGTGAGCTTGGCTGCCAGTGCCAAGGTAAGCGGTGCAACACAGCGCACTTGATTCCCTCCTTGTGGGAGTGAACGATGCCTTTTGTTGCCTCGGGGATTCCCAGCCTGATCCGCCGTCCATTTTTCTGTTTACGTAGGATTCTTCTTTTCTTTTCGCGTTTCGTCAATCTCGCATTCGTATGGTTAATAAATCCTTGTCTGGTTTTGGTTTTACAGAAAGTCTTTAACCGGTTCACGAGGGGCGTCGGTAAGTAAACGTGGCAAGGGCGTTCGACGCAACGATCGGTAGTGGGGATTCCAAGCCTCTGGAGCGAGAGACATATCTTTGTACCATTTACACTTGAAGACTTGTATACATGTGTTCATGCGTGCTGGACGGACACTCATTGATCAGGCAACGGGTGGTTTGGACGTGCATACCGCCTTTGCATTCATCAGACCACACGACTGACAAAAGAATACAGTGTTTCACTATTTGCTCGTACATACATATCGATAATGACAATGCACTTGAAACAACGTGATGAAAAGTGAACGAAAATTAAAATGAATTACAAGGCCGATGAAAAAAAAAGGATCATAAGGAGGGATGCGATTACGAAGAACGTATGCATAACACGAATGACAGATGCCGAGTCCAATGTCAATAGTTGCCGATGCCTTGATCGACGCGTCCGTTAGAGTCGCTTGCCGGTGGAGACAGAGAGCGCATTCACGAGCACTTCCCACGCGACGTCAAGCGCGCACCAGAGTTTTTCGTCGTCGATCCCCAACGCGCAGACGTTCCGCCACAGACCGTTGACCAGCATCGCGTGCGTGAGCAACGTGTCGGTGCTGTGGGTCGTCGCGAGCCTGTCGGAAAATTGCTGGAGAAGCGCGAGGACCCTCTCGCTCTTGGGGTCGTCACGGTAGAGCGCGTGGGGAACCGGGCAGGGAAGCAGAGATGCGAGCAAGTGGTCGATGCGCTTCGTGTAGAGGAACATGGAAAGGTGTGGGAAGACATCCGGGGCTGGGATGCACAAGGGTACCACGGGCAGGGATATGGTGGATCCGGCGGCGTCTGGACGGGTGACGTTCGACGGGGGAAGGATAGGGAGGCTGGCGCAGTGGGCAGCGAGGATGATGTTATGAATGGGGAATAGGGTAACGCGGCGTTTGGCAGCGGCGGGGACGTGGCGGGAATACACCGCGAGCATGTGGGTAGGCATGTCGGATGAGAGGTCATTCACAACGACGTCGAGTTCCAAGGGGAGAACGTTGGACGACGGCTCCGCTTTGACACCGGCAAGGACTTGAAGCATGCTGTAACGGTGGATGAGCAACTGAGTGAGTATTAGGAATAGACGAGACTCACCGAGGTCCGAGGTACTGAAGGCCTTGACGAATGTAGCCCAGTTCCGTATCCGCCAACTCGGGTGCGACGGACACGATCGTCGCTTTTGTGACCCGGCGGAAAGAGGGGCGAGACAGATACCGCGGGAGGCCGACGGCGGCAGACGCATCGGGCGGTGAAGGGAGAGGGAGGTTGATTTGGGAGGACTGGTGCTTGGTGGCCTTTTGTTTGGCGTGGCCGACTGCATAACGGGGGTGGTGAGGACTAGCCGTCGATCGAGCGCGTCGGCGACGAGACGAGCCCTGTATGCCACCTCGAACTTTAGATTTTGGATGGGTGAGAGTGGGAGGAGTGTTTTCCGAGTTGGAACTGCGAGGAGAGGTGGCCATGGTGATGGTGGTGGGAGTTCATCATGATGGGGAGCGTCTTATAAATGTCGTGCATTTGGTGGTCGGGAAACGTGACAGAGTGATGACGTGACACAAATCGCAATCATAGAAAAAATTACCGGAAAAGGGAGGGACACTCAACGTCGTTCTTACCTTTGTTGGTAATTTCTGGACCCACACGGACCCACGGATTCCCAATCCAAACGCAATCCTCCATTGTTGCCGCAATCATCCGTACTCACCCGAAAAATGCACCAAGAACAACAAAAGCCTCCATTGTCCACACGCTTGGAGTTTGAAGGCATCTCCCGCTCTTGTGTGCCACGCGGTGATGACCCGATAGAAGACAGTGCTTGTGCTTTGGCAGCAGCGATGCGTCAAGTTGTGGTGGATGGCCACACTTACCTCCATTGTGGCTTGAGGCGTCCTGTGGTGAGCAGGAAGACGACATCCGCCTTCAAACTCCGTCCCTTGAACAAAGCGAGTGGCGCAGTGGTGGGTCATGAAGATAAGTAATCGGCTCCTGGCTGTGTTGCGCTTTGAAAATATATCCGTTGAATAACTGTGACGACCAAGGTGCCACTGCGAGTGCTACTCAAAACGTGAAGCTGGATAATCAGCTCTTGACTCCATTGCGCTTTACACCTTGCCATCCATTCTTAGGGGATTGGGCCGTCAAGTTACGTATGGCGAGCACCGCAAGCGTCAAACGATCGACTAACCGTCCCCTTGCCATCCATTAAACAGATAAGTTGTGGTCCACGTAGCTGGCACTTGTTGGATGCATTCCGAGAGCTGCGTCGCCAGCTTCACGTCAACTTCCAGGTGCCACCGGACCACCGTGCTTTGTTCAATGGCGGCAAGGGCACAGTTAGCCCATCATTCGACACCTGCTGTGCTCACCGTGACAGACGTCCGCAACACGAGGTCTGAATACCTCACTTCAGGACTCGATCTTGAATGGCACTTGTCATGGCAAGCGGACGGACGAGCAGTTCACAGACAATCGCCATCATGATGTGCGACTCCGACTTGATGAATCCCTGCGTTGCACTTTGCAGACTCGAGTGCCTGCAAGGTAGGGGGTATGTCAGCTTCTGTCCGCGTACTTGCCTTGCATTTGATGGACAAGGTGAGTGGAACTCGAGATTGGGCCTTGAGATTGGGTGATTGGCTTTTGATCAGTCATGTCGGTGTCTTGACAGGGGGAGGTCCGGCGAGCTTGGTGACCATCTTCGTTCGGGTGATTGCTACAAGATAGTCAGTGAGTGGCACTAAAACACCCACCCCCATATTGTGAACGCAACAGAGATCCCAAGTTCAAGGTGTAGGTGATAACAAATGGCATAGCGAAAGGGGGCGAAGGGGGACTAAGAGGGAGGAAGAGGAGGGAAAGTGGGGGACAACGCGAAGTGATGGGACATGGAAGAGGAATGTGTTCTGTTTATGAAGAACGTCGCGAGAGAACAAACAACCAGACACTAGTGCTTTGGCTCGCGGATTCAGTAAAATACGTGCGCACTACAGCAATCTACGGGAGGAAGGACCCTCCCTCACTACCAGAGCACAAGGAGTTTTGACCGTTCAAAAAACCGTCAAAATGTCTCACTTATTCTTCTGTTCTCCTAGAGGAGGCGCGTCTCCGCGACGATCACGTGAATGGCGACGCGACAATAGTCACGTGACACGAATAGACGCGTCCCAGTCAACCAACCAGCTTGGTTGGCCAACGGAACGGCTGCAAAGAAACAGCACAAATGTCGACCACGACACAAATTCTGTTCAACTCGCCAGCACTACATTCGCTGAAACGCGACCAGCTCGTCAAATTATGCAAGATTCATGGACTCAAGGCTTCCGGAAAGAACAAAGAGCTCATCGCACGATTGAGGTTCCGTGCAAGGACTTTACCACTCGGTGACCCTCTGAGCACCGCTACTTGCAACGATATCCCGGGCGCGAAGCCCTGCACAGACAGCGAGGACGAGGCGTCCGATTGCTCACGGGAGGCAACGCCTATTCCTATTAATAACACGCCTGCTCGTCCCAGCGAGCAGTGGGAAGTGGTTATGGACACAATAAAAGAGGTAGACGAAGAGACACTCAGGAGTAACCGAGGTGCTTCCGACCGTCAAGTAGGCGAGTTTGGCACAACTACATCCAAAGGTCGGTCCAGCGCAATGTCGCTGATGGTTCTTTCTCATCGATCTTATCAACTAGCTTCCGTCACATCGTCTCTCAGAGCTATAGCGAATTCGCTTGGACTTAAACGCAATACGTCCAAAACCAGTGGCAATACGTCCTCAACCTCTAGTCTCTCCAGCGAGGTCGTCCAATCGTCCTCAACCCTCCCCACTTCTGATCCAAATGAACCACCAGTAGAACCAATCCCTGGGCAGTCAAATCTCCAGGGTCTTCCCGCTCCTTCAGCTGCGCGGCTCAGTCTCTCCCAGGAACCAACTACGACCACCATCCGTCTCATTTCAAATCCCCCTACAAATCCGGAACTCTTACTCTCTCCACCCAAGCTCAAGCCATTCACCACCTCGTTCGACCTTGTCCCTGCCACACCGGGAGGCGCCGGATCTTCCTCAGTCCCTGTATGGCCTTGCTCCCCGAGTGGAGCTGCACGAGAATCCCTGTACCCCTCTATCCCAACGTTTAGTGACTTGCATAAGCAGCAGTCCCCTCGACACGACAGTTCGGATATGGATATAGACGTGGACATGCCTGGCGGGCTAGTGGCCCCATCCGTCCGCAAGCCTACACCGGAAAAGGCCCACGCCGGTGCACGGTTTAACACGGGCGCAACTCCCAAGTCCAGCGAGAAACCTTCTGCCGAGCCCGTCGACATCTTCTCACCTGCTCCAAAGCCCCAGAAGGCCTCAATCCGTGCGAGGCTTGGTATCCCCAGATCCGAGCCGTTCGTGTTCGGTTCATCGCTTCCTCAGCATAACATGTCGAACCTTCAGTTCCGCACAGCCACCAACTCCGTGCTGGACGAGATGAACAAGAGACTCGCGGAAGAGGGTGTAGAGGCTATTGATGCCGACCTCTTGAACAACCACCGGACTAGCACTGAGGGAACGGTGGAAAGCAATGGTCCCCATCGTATTGGCGACATGTTTGAAAAGCTTCATCAGAAAGAGTTTGATAAGATGGACTCCATAACCTCACATTATGCGGCGAAGCGCGGTGCTCAGAGTACCGCTTCTCAAACGATTTTGTCCAAGAAGAGGAAATCAGGCCTGGTCGTGAAGGAGAGGCCCAATGGAACACCGGCTGCGCGTCACCGTCCCAACGGATCCAGGGTTGCTAGTGGTGCTTCGGTGATAATGCCCCCTGTCGTCTTCAGCGAGGAGGGCGACGAAGATGATGACGAGGTTGCAGATAGGCGTATGTCGAAGCGACCTCGTGTTGAACGAGAAGCATCAGACGCTCCGGCTCAGCCCGATAGAACTTCGATAGCTCTACCGCCTGGCCCCGAGGAGGAAGCTCAGAAACAGAAGGAGAGGGATGTAATTCGCCGCAGGCTCGAGCATAACAAAGCCAAGCGTCGGAGCAGTATGGGGCGACCAAGCCTCGGACGTGCGCCTCCCCGTGAGTGTCCCTTTCGTTCTCCAATAGTTGGCTAATGATCTGATTCGATAGCGAAAGCGAAACCCGCGCGGTTCGGTTTCTTTGCTTCTGCTAAATCCCTTGTTCAGAATGTATGGAACCGGGGTGCTGGATCCAAAGCTCCATCAACCATACCCGTTTCAAAGCCAGCTCAACCCAAAGAGCAGACGAAGACACTTGCTAAACCTACGGAAGCGAAGAAATCATCCGTGGTCCCTACCCCTTCATTGAATCCACCCGGTTCGTCAGCTGCCGCGAACTCAAAGTCATCGACCGTAGCTGGTTATGGTCAATCCCACAATAGAAGCAGTTCTCTCATTGGATTCTCGTCCCTGGGCAGGAAAACTGGTCTCGCAGCAAACAACAGTCGAGTTTCGTCGACGGGAGCAAAGTCTAACGGCAGTAATTCGGCAGCCAACCTTGCGAAGCAAGCGAGTTGTATTCCTAGGTCGAGGACCACATCCACGTTCATGGCCCCCACTGCAAGCTCACTTGCCAGGATGAGCAACGTCGCTCGCATTGCAGCTTCTACGGCGACGCATAACGAGAATCCAACGCTCACCAAAGCAACGAGTTCCAAGCAACGCCTTGCAATGTCACCTCAGCCGGGCGCTACATTCGAGCAGATTACGAATAGTCCACGAAATCCAGCCCACTCCCCTCCTCCGGCAAAGATCTTTAGTCAACCCCTCAGTCCACCTCCAGCACATGCTCCCATGTCGTTGACCGCCGCAGCAACGAGTATTGTTGGTCAAACTGCCAAAGAACGATCGTCCTCATCGGTAAAGTCTCCAGTCCCTCCTAAACCCAAATTTCTGCCTGGCCGCAGGCCACGAATTTCGCGTTCCAAGGTTATTGCAAGGCTGGCTTCGCAGAGAGCGGCAAGTACTCACTCGAGCACGACTCAGAAGCCGGGCGGCAAGGTGCGTTCCAGCATGAGTGCTGAAGCCGCCGGCAAGACAAGGCAGTCGTACAACGGCGCCCGAGGCGGTGACATGCTGATGAGTGCCAAGAAACGAGTACGTCAGAGCGAGCAGGCACGACGGAAAAGCCGTGTGGTGAGTGGGCGGATAGACGTGAACTAGGTCGTTGATTTCTTTTTCTTGTCACCCTTGCGATACCGTTAGCTCAATGTATGATCCGATAATATTTTTTTCTTGTCTTGATGAAGCTTGTTCCACAAAAGTACTAGATGGTACTTTGTCTTGGTGTGTCAATTAGTGTTGCATTTGACGCGCGGTCGGCTTTCAGGCTGTCACGAGACCCTGCCTACCAGAGTGACACGGACGTCGAGTCACTCCGAGTCGGAGAAAATGCGACCCGAGATTCCTGGACCAGTTCCTGCCATGTCGATAAATTGCATGACGGAACGTTATTTGGATTTCTGCCCTGAGGAGCGTGGCGTGTGTACCGAACCGAGCAAGAGCCGGAGCTGAGCTGGCAACGTGACTTGAAGCGGACCAGCCGAGCGAGTCGTGAGTCAACACCACGGTCCGTGTCCGTAAAGGACAGATACGAGGGTCCAGGTTGACAATTCAATACATACAGTACCCTGGATCCAATATTCAGTATTGGCTCTCCATTCTCGAAAAAAAAAGGGTCATCTCATCGTGGGTCGTGTTGACTCTGACTCGAACGTCCAAGGCCGAGCCAATCAACGCGTTGCGATGGGGTACTTACTTATCATTTGTCTCGGCATCAGGTGCCTTTCTATGGGAGGATGATTGATGCGGCATCCCGCAGTACTGCGGAAATGAAAACATGTCAGGTTATACAGCTTTTTTTTTTCCGCTGCTTATGTCCGAGAAACGAGAACGAAAGGGATGGGGCGACACTATTGGAGTTACCGAGCGGCTGCCAGTGGCATTGGGTTCCAGAGGTGTTCAACCGAATTCTGGACCGAGCGCACTTGGGGAGGGACGAACAAGGAGGGTGTATTAGTGTATCTGGTACCGATAAGGGACGTACTCTACGCAAAAAAAAAAAAAAAAGGTTCGAAAGGAAGGAGGGGGGTGCGTCACGGTGCGTGCGTGCGTGCGATTAAGAGAACGGGAGGTTCGATCGTAGGGTATTGCGTATCACAAACTGTCTCGAGTCATGATCCTCGTCCGACGGACGGATGGGTGTCGTATGAATGCCATTTTTAGGGTGAAATGAAAAGAGCATGATGCGAGTACAAATGAAGCAACGCGGGCATGAAAAGCAAGGTTTTGGTAACGTCATGTAGACGGGACGGGACTCGGACGTTTGCCCCTGACGTCCATGGGCATTCCTGCTGCTGCGACGCGTTGACGATTACGCCGAGCCTCCACGGTGACCGTCCATGCTGTCCGTGCGACGGCCACGAACCCTGCGTCGCGTGGACCGAGAAACAAGATGTTTTTCCAAAGTCCCTGATTAAACACGATGTGATCGGTGAGCTGCCTATCGCTGCACAGCTTCCCCATTAATTGAGCCATGGCAGGAAGCGCAGGAAATTCTGCAATCACTTCTGGTGGGAGCAAGCGGCAACAAAGCAGCTGTGAGCGTTGTTCGAGGCCAAGGGCGAAGAGGAACAATAACGGTATGGATGGAGCATGGGGGACGAGGAGAGGGACGACGGGAAGGGTAACGAATCGACCGCTATGGCGCGTTGAGACATGCGGAATGGGGTAAGACGTTTCGGGTGGGCTGTGTGGTATGATATTCGTGCGAAAGTCTCGTACGTGCAAGTCGGCGCGAATTGGGACCAAGATAGGAGAGTAGGAGGGTTCCCATTCGCTTGGTGGGATATCAAAGACAGCCAGAATGTGCGATGGTACGTGGGCATCCTTGAGGACGCGCAGATCGACGGTGGAGGGGATAGAAGCGCCGGGTTGAAGTGTCATCTTCTCAACATTCATTCGACGATAGAGGATACTTTTTGATGTCAACGAAAGAAGACACGGTGGCAGGAGTGGTACTTACTCGAGATGATCATCTTTCGCCAGCGCCAGGCACCGCATGGGAAGTAAGCGAGACTGTTTCATGCCGAGGTGGGAGGTGTGCAGGTGCGGGAGCGACGTAGGGTGTTGATATTATAGCAATATCTGAAACTGGAGACACGGTCGTCAGTCAGAAACTTATTCCGAGATCAACACCCAGGTCCCGAGTTCGAAGTATGGGCTTGTCGGAAGTGGAAGGACGGGAAATGACGGGATGGGGGCTAGAAACGGAGATGGGCTTACCGATCGTGAGGAATGAAGGTACGTAGATGGAATCGGCGCGTGGAGACTCGGATGGATTAGTCTAAACGGCAAGCGATACGACCGTGACCATGAACGAGCGGGAGTGAGTCAAAGGAGTGCGTGAGAGGAGGATCGTTGAACGTCTCGAATGCGCGCTTTTTAGCTTTGCCAGCGATGATGCGCCGACAGCCACGAGGCGGATGCCACGTATAATATGGCCCTGGCAAGAAGACCACGATGCGACAACGTGCACTCAGCAACGCAGGGTTCTACAAGAAACCACTGCTGGACGACCAAGATGAGCGTGAAGAATGTGGGCAGGGGGACTTTATCTTGGACCCACCAATGTCTTTATGCGGTGCCGACCAGCCTATCAGGGACGGACCTGAAAGAAAAAGCTTCCGTTACTTGCCGTACCATGTTGTCGTTTCAGGCGCAACACTCCGACTCGGACCCGTCGTTATGGCTCGAACTCGTTCTCTGTCTGTCAAGAGGCCATGTTATCCCTGTCATTCCAGCGTGATATCTTCTCAAGATCTCGAGATACTTGATTAATGGTTCAGTTTCGGTTCATTTTACCGCATACACGTGCTATAATCACAAGTAACGCAAAGGCTCCAGGTTTCTCATCTTGATACTTTTCCCACTCATGACTAACTCAGAGATCACCTTCGCGGTTCCTGGAGCATTGCAAATACCCTGTGCTTGAGTTAGAATGGTGAGTCTACTGACGCCAAAAGTAACTGACCCAGCAAGTGTGGCCAGTTGCGATATACAACCTCTTTGCGATTTTCCGCGCTTCCCCAATAATTGGCCCTCCGCCATGAGCGTCAACCACCGGCAGAAAGCAAGCCTGGCGTTTCTCCACTGTCGCCTCTTTGAATTCCGTAGAGATACTCGCGGCTTGTTCCCAAATACTTTGGCATGCAGTTTGATCCACTTCAACACCGTCCACATTCGTAGGGAGTGGTGAGTCGTCTGCAAGTCCACATGCATAGATTTCATTATCGGGCCGGGCGTAAATTTCGGGGGTTCCTGCCCCTCCTCCCGGAAGGGCTATCTCAGTGAAAAGAACATATGGTGCTATCGTCACCTCAGGGTTGGGGCGAACAGTGACGCTATGGGCACGAGTCGCAGAGATAGGCAAAGAGGGTACGATCGATGACGACCACGCCCCAGCTGACAAGACGACGTGGGTGGCGGGTATGACCTTCGAAGAGCCATAGATCGGATCGCTGTAGCGAACGCCTGTGACACAGCCATCTTCTTGTTCGATCGCGGTTGCACTCCCTCTGAGTAGAGTTGCCCCCTTTTCCATAGCAAGGTCCATCATGCTGGTGGTAAACAGGTACGGGTGCACCTGTGCAGTACCGTCAGGAGCAGACATTGGGCTGTAAGACTCGGTGAGGTGCTTCTTCACCCAGTTCAAGTCATCCGGATGAGCTGATTCATCCCTTGGTGACACGACGCCATGAAGCCCGGCTTTCTTTTCCAAGCTCCCACCCGTTCCCTGACGAGTCAGAGTTTCGCCCCGTCCCTCCCAGCTCCCGCAGTTAACAAATCGCCAACCCCATCCCTCCGTCCCATTGTGTTCATTTGCCAGTCTGACGTGCTCAGGAAAAGAAATGTCGACGATTTCGCTCGGATAGGCCCATTTGGCGACGAGTCCACCAGCCTTTCCGGAAGCCCCTTGTGCAACGCCATTGGTCGATGCTTCCAACACGGTAATGCTGGTAGTTGAGGGAGAATATGAGCGATGTCTAGTGAGATAATAAGCAGAGGTACAGCCTATTATTCCACCACCGATGACGACGATGTTGCGGTGCTGATTTTGTGCCATGTGGACGGAAGTTTCGGACTGGAACAAAACGGACACTGGTGAGACGATGGCTCAAAGTCGAGTGGTACTCAGACTACTTCAAATCTTTACTCTTTACTGTCCCCTGAGAATGTCTCCCCACATTGCTGACGTAATCTTGCTTTGACCCCCATGTGGGGGGTGTAAGCCGACAAGGTTACCGTGGATGAAGTTCTCATTAACTACCAATGACTCGGCCACGGCGGAAGTGTCTCCGATGTCAATGGCGCCCGGCGTTCCAGCGGATATGAACTTCGAAATAGTGGTTCACGACTTCGTCGCTGTCGAGGATACCTCGCCGACAAGGACCGCCCAACAGCTGGAAAAAGGACGCGACCTCGCCGTCGCTTGCTCAAGCGGTAATCAGTGGGTGACACCACAGTCGACCGCAGATTCATCCATGTTCAGTGCGTATCACGTCAGATACATCCATTCCTGCATACTCATACTGAGATGGAGGTAGCATTGCGTCGTGAAAGACTCTACCAATACTCCCACAGTCCTCCGACTTTGACAACTAGGATGAAGTCCATCAACATTCCGGACTGGGGCCAACCATCCCATGTAGACGACCCTGATCATTCCCGGTTATACGACCTTCAAGAGTTTGAAAGTACCGACTTCCAAGCCTCGTTGATGCATTCCAGAATCGGACTTATCAACCCATCTCGCCGCGGGAAGCGCGTACAGGGTGATGGCCTGAGCGCGAGTGAACCGGCGAAACGTCTTCGACTCGAAACCTGCAGTCTCCTGGATTTGATACCACAGGTTTGTGCACGCCATCCAACTCCGCTCATTGCAACTCACCGTGTCTAGCCACATTTCATACCAGCTCCCGCAGCAAAGTTCCGGCCCGTTGACGCTAGTAAAATCCCCCCTTATCAAAAGACATCGCCGTCACCCATCACTCCATACGATGCGGCCGCAGTGGACCAATTATTGAATGGCAGGTATAGGAGGGCTGCATGGCTTATTCCTGTGCGCGGCAGCTTGCCATGGGATGGTGCCTCCACGGCGGTGTTTTTGGAGGGAACACAGGCGGCCTCGCGCTCACCAAGTCCAGGTTCATGCCTCCATGCGCCTGCGGCTCAGCCCCGCGCGATAACCTGGACTCCGGACTCTTTGCAACACCTTTGGAGCTTTCTCGGATCGATCCAGCAAGCCAAACATCTAGGACCCCTGTCGTTATCTTTCCATGCTGCTTCCGTGGACGCGTTCTCAACCAGGGACAGTATTTCTGAGCCAGTTTGGGAAAGCAATCACCCCTATTACTACCAGCTCTCGCTCAGGCATACTGCGGGGTCCCCGGATGGTTTCGCGACGGACATCTGCCGGGCTCACCTAGAAGGTGTAGATTATATCAAAGTTTTTCACGACATGCCATGCTCGTTATCTCTGCGCAACGTCCTGGATGCATATCGATATGAGCCGGTTAATGGGGAGGTTCCAGGCCGATCAGGTGCCAACGATCACAAGATTCGCATACTCAAGGGTGCTCATCTGGTCCTTATGGATGAATGTTCCAATGCCGCTTTTCTGATGTAACGGGAAGGCAGAAGCATTTTGTGATTCCTCGGTCGCTGGGATTCACCAATGCGCGGAAAGTGGCGTCGGTTCTGCCCCTATGGATAGGTTCTGGTGGTCACATCAAGGCCGTCCGTCCGTCTTATTCACCTGACGTGGAGCGGCGAGAAGAAACCGCGGACAGCTATGGGGCTGGCGACTTCGCGCGTGCCTTGACCCTAGATATCGTCCATTTTCAGAATACCGCTGGCCATTTTGAGTATCCAAACGCAATCATAGCCCACTCACCTGCGGTGATTTGGGAGTGGATCGTTCTGCGCCAATAGCAAATACAAACACAGACGTTGCGGAGGAAACAACCAGGTTTGTACAGTAATTATTATTGTCCGCGTTACTGAGGCGCGAGTGAAACCTTTCTAGTTCATGTGATGCGAACAAATGTCAAGGGTTTCCCATCCTGCATCTCTATGATGAAATAACGTATTCGTATTCCAGCTTTCATGTGGATCAGGTCGCTATCCAGGCACCTATGAGTGTGAAGCGTTGTTTAGTGAACGCCCATGACCTATCCAAAATCAATGAGGCGGCCCAGACCAGATTCCCATCTGCTCTCCGACTGGCGTGGATGAGCGCCTCAAGCTTGTCGTATGTCACTCTTGGAATTGACGGGCGGGTTTGGTTGATCATACACGACGGCGATTAAGTCCAAACATCGGGGATTCGCATACAGCGGTAGGCCGACTATTACCTGTTTGCCGCGGTAATATGGGCCTCGGTGGGGGCAAGGTGGGAGCGTCACCTCGGAATGGAACTTCACCTTGACTCGGCATCCGCCCTTCCAAGGTACGTTCTCTGTTGTCACTGGCAACGACACGAATTCTGAACTGGATCCCCGTCTGAAGTCCTACGCCCAGTTCACCTGTCCCTGGGAATAGTTTTGAAGTTCGGAACAGACCGGACAGAGATGAAAACAGATTCGAGCCGAGTGAGCGACAGAACGAACTTGGATGTGTCTCGTGTCGTAGCGGCCGCGTCCATAAGTTCACCAACACCTTTACCCGATGAAGTTCACTTCCGGATGTACACGTGTTGAAGAAGGGTTACGTATGGGGGTCGAGCACGCTGCAAGAACTAACCTGTTCTGGGCTCGGAGACTCGATCGCTGACTCGAATCGCTCACTTGACCATCTCTACATCATTTCGACATGGCAACGGTCGGTCGGTTGGTTTTGCCTCGCCATCCCGAACCGCATCCATAGCGCCCAAACTGGGTCAGTTTATGTCAAAATCCTCGCGACCGCCCTCATTTGAATATTTATCCAGAGATCCATCTAGTTTTCTCAGGCCGAATTCTGCGGGCTGTGGGGATACGAATAGATGCCTTCGGACTCGAGCTGCTCAGAACCTGTTGGGACCTATCCTGTGAAGTTGACAGAGGGGCGTGGTCGGCGCCAGGTCACGCTCCGACCACGAATAAGCAGCTGCTGCGTGCCCTTAACCATCGGCACTCATCCATTTCGGGGCGGTTTCGCGCCACACTCCAAGATGACACCATGAGGTGACCACGATGCCGCTTTCTTCCACCCACGTATGCTCACAGGACACCCATCTGCAAATCAACCAGTATATAACCTCCAAGTAATTCGTCTCCTAGGATCTCTCACTGTTACCATATATCCATTACTCTCGTTCATCGCCCACTAGCACTGTATCCTTCTCTCGCATCGCACGCTCCCCCTTATGCATAACCCCGCAACCGCGTTCTTCACTGCAGAAGATAAGCAGCGCCACCCTTACCTCTCATCTGTTCTCGAGCCCAGCACGCAGAAGGTGATCGCCACGGCTGCCGTCCGAGTGTATTACGCCCCATTCATCAATGCACACTTGAACTGGACCTATTCGAATCTCAGAGGCATTCTCGTCTTCGGACGCGATCGCGAAGCTGGTAATTCCCCTCCAGGCCGTGGTATGGGCACACACGGTCTCCGGTTGAAGGAAAAATACTGGTTCCGCCTCGTCGACATCAAGACGGACAGAGTCGTTTGGATGTTCTCTGTCCCGGAGGTGTTCGAATACAACAAGGACAAGCCCTTTTTCCACTACTTTTCCGGAACGGTACGTTGCAACGCGCGCAAACTGTGCATGTGGTCTGACGTGGACACTAGACTCGCATGTTTGGTTTCTGTTTCGACGACGACGGCGAAGCAGCCGTCTTTTTCAAAAAAGTCGTTGACCGAACGCGACGTCATTGTGTGTTTTATTGATCTCCTTCTTTGCGGGTAACGCGTCTCCCACGGAGGGAAACGACTGACCTCTGTCCGTATAGCCGTCTTCCGTCCCTTCCGCACCAACTCGGCCAAAAAGGACAAGGAAAACACCAAGATGCCGCCAACCGCCAAGTCCAAGTGCATCAAGGCCAATCTCATCTCCGGCCCCGCCCCGCACTCATTCGTGCACGTCTCCCACGTCGGCGTCAACACGCGAGGCATCATCGAGTCATCCAAGAACGTCGAACCCGCGTGGGGTGCCATGATTGCTGATCTACAAGGATATGGGATCTCGCCTGAAGTCATGGGGAACAACATGGGGTTCATAAAGGAGTTGGTCACCGGCGTTCCTACCCAACCGACGACGGCATCACCTTTCCCATGTGCGTATGCGTTTTTCTCTTTTTCGCTCGTTTGCTTGCTTGATTTCGATGGCCTTGTATGTGTTGGATCTGACGCTCTTTTTTTGGCACGACAGCATCCCCTATACCACCACCCAAGCCAGTCAATCCGCTTTCGGAAACGAAGCGCAAGATCCGTCGCAAAGTGTTGATTCTCTGATATCCCTCTGTCCCCGTGTTGGATTGATCTCAAAAGTTGATGTTTTTTTGGATTCAAACATATACCCCTCATCCCATTCCTATATTGTGACAGTAGTATGATATGAATAGCTTTACGTGTAGCCTGAATGGTTTGCTGGACGATAGTATCTTAGTAGTCGAATCAAAAGGACTTTATGGTAACTCTAATTTCCTGAGTGGTGTTGTATGTTGTATAGCGGTCGGCTGTGCACGTTATCTTTCGTCATCGGAGTCCGGCACGTAGTGTAGAACCCTGCACGTTGCATAGCTCGCGTGATAAGATATGTCGTGGAGAAGGCATTAAAAACGACTCAGGTCTCGGCCAAAGATCCCTATCGGAAACAAGATCATGAGTCATGATCACGCCGGGAACGGCGGAAATACAAGCACGCACAGTTCAAGAACCTTTCCAGGCAAGCGGGAGGTTAGATCCGACAAGTGAACAAGGCAAACGCCGAGAGACTCACCAGTATGTTGGGACTAGAATTCTGGAAAGAGGTCAAAGGGGAGGTTTAATGAACGTCTATTCGGAGACAAATCTGTCATCCACGCACTTGTTTCGGATGCTGAGCGTCATGGTGAAGTAGGCGGACCGCCATAGGAGCCAGGCTAGCCGGCCTGACTCCTTTGTTTTGACACCGGTCTCGGCGGTGGAGCGATCATAGATGGCTTTCCTGTACAAGCAGTCATCAGAAGGGGTTGTTCGGCAATGGCCCGATAAACTGGATAACGACGCACCAGTCACCGAGATATGCCAAGCTGCCCTGGTTGTGAAATTCAAACGGTTTGGTATGCGCCTGATCTTTGACAATTTTGTTCAGCTTCTTGACCATGTACTTGGCCTTTTGATTGGCGACTGGTCATGTGAGCATTAGCAAGACGAACCCCAAACCCTTGGGCGGGTGATTGGGCAAGGGTGCCGACCTTGGGCTGTCGCAGGGAGCACTGCCGTTTTGGTAACCGCGGCATCTCCAATTGCCCATACATCGGGATCGATTTGGCCATCTTTGGTAATAACGTTCAAGTTATCGTCGGTCAAAAGACTTTTCAAGCGCGACATCAGTCTGGAATATGTCGTGAAAGTAACCCAACACTCCTACCTTTGCGATCTCTCATGCTTCGCAATGTATTCGATCGACTGGATCAATGGGTTGGGTGCTAACCCCGTACTCCAAACAAGGAGACCGAACGGAACTGCGGAGCCTCGTGAGTTTGGACAGCAATATCGATAGGGGCTGTTCCGGAACCTTCTCCCTGTTCCTTCACAAACATCTTATCCTGTAGCAAAGTGCGTCAGCGCAAGAATCCATATAAGGCAAGGGGCGCGTTGACCTTTTCGACACGTTCAACGTGATGTCTGGTTTTGATGCTGATACCATCTCTGCGAAATTTCTCTTCGGCGTAGCTATCATACCAAACTCAGAACCAGTCCATTTCACAACAATTGTGCACCGCCCACGTTGCAAGTGACCTATCAAAGTTTCCAAGGATGTTCGGTGCCACGTCATACAGTGTAATCTTGGCTAGCCGAGCGAGAGAAGGGTAATGTTGCTCCACTTCCGCGTGAAGAAGATCGTGTAGTTCAGCGGCGAATTCAACGCCAGTGGGACCACCCCCTGGAACGACCGTCACGTGTTCAGAGGCCCTTGTCAAGGAGTGATGAGATTGTTACTCACCCACGATACAGAAGTTGAGCAGGTTTCGCCGTTGGATGTCCGAGAGAACCGGTTGGTTTGCCTGCTCAAAACCTATGCGAAATTGAGTGCTGTATTGAGGAAACCCACATGCACCCACAATCGAGGATGCGTGTCCTTATCGCCCGGGCGTCCCGGACGTCCTTTAGAAAGTGCGCATACTCCTTGACTCCCGGAACACTGAAAGCTGTGGTGACAGTCAGCAACACCTACAAACTTAACATAGTTGACCCACTCTGGGAATATGCCCCAACAGCAATGACCAGTTTGTCATACCGCACTGTGAAAGGGGTACCGGCCCCGGAGGATTGTGCCTCGGGTTTGGAACTCTCCACTAACCGTGCAGAGGATCTTTCAGACGACAGAGAGGGTGTAGCTGGCATCTAAGGATCAATCGAGTCAACGTTTATCTGTTTGTTGGTC
This sequence comes from Boletus barrowsii, assembly GCA_038088775.1. Lineage (NCBI taxonomy): Eukaryota > Fungi > Basidiomycota > Agaricomycetes > Boletales > Boletaceae > Boletus > Boletus barrowsii. The sequence continues at coordinate 31,140 of JBBPJP010000138.1, forward strand.
GCATGCAGCCTGCATACGCACACATGTAAGGACTTTCTGCTTGAAGTCTAGATAGGGTTTAATTTACTGGACTGGCGCACAAAAATTGCCGCTCACCAATGGCATCACACCAAGCCTGGTAGGCAATCTAATCGAGTCACCAAATCGGATGAATTATTACCCACAGGAAGCGGCAAAAAAAAACTTGATCCCTACCACTTGGGGAGAGTACCTCCTGACCTGCCAAAGAAGAATGATTGGAGTTCCGAACAAAACACAGAAGACCTTAACACCCACTGGTTCGACAGCGCAACGGAATTCGAGCGTTCCGACGGCACAGCTCGCCAACAGTGGCGTGAAATTGAAGGCATTGGTGGGAGAAAGGATGGTGACATCTTCACCAGAGCCGTCAGTTTGAGTGTCCCACCTGGGTAGAATAAACTATGCGCACTCCACCGTTTCTTGTCAATACCTCTCAGAACCTCGTATCCTCCCCATCCTGAACCAAGAATCACGAGACGCTGTTTAGACCTCGACGCCGAGGAGCTGAACATCCGCACGCTTGATACGACGCGGGTTGGGTAAGACGAGCATCGAACACTGGACCGCAGCAGGCTCATCAAGTAGGTGGAAGAGAAGGTAAAATGAAGTTTCACTGTGTGAGGTACTAAGGGTATAAAGTAGTAAGCGGAGTGCTTGGTCAGTAAGCACGCCGGGTTGTTTCGGGAGACTAGCTCGTCTTGGTCAATGCGGCCATGGCGGTGACGTCACGCGACTTGGCTGTGGACTACAACGACGGCGGCCGTAGCTCGCTGCGAGTCTCAGAGCACATTCCAAGATTCAAACCACCTCCATCTAGAAATGCGACCGCGATCGAAGGTTTTCATTGAAATCACAAAGTGGGACATCATTATCATGCAGGCCGGTGTCAAACCTAGGTTATTGGAAGATCTAGACGAAGGTAGAGAGTTATCCAAAGGGATTGAAAGAACCAGGACGTGTGCTATGGGAAGGGAAGATAATGTTAACTTGGGATCGCAGGCTACATGCTTACATAACGATTCGCCTTCATCAACGCCATCGTCTACCTCGATGTCACAGACCGAAGATGCCAAACGAGTCGTTTCACCTGCAAATATTGAGGACACAGAGCAGTCACCGGAATCAAAGCTTCCGGAAGACGGAGACGACAACTCAGCGGAGACGATGACGATGGAGGAACGTAAAGCAAAATTGGAACAACTCCGGGCTAGAATGGTGAGCTTACTTGCTTGTTGCACTCAGTACGGCCCTCATCGCTTCTCTTCCCCAGCGGACGTCTACGAGAGAAAACAGGCAGACACTCGTCGAGGAGTCTGCAAAGGCCAAACTCACAGTTCGGGATGCCGCACGACTTGAACGACAAAAGAAGTTGGCGGAGATGCTGCGCACACAAGCAGAGGCTGAGGCTCAAGGGGAGGACATCGAACGCCTGAAGAACTGGGAGTGGACGATAGAGGACAACGAAAACTGGGAGAAGAAGTTGGCGCGGAAAGCACGGAGAGCAGACTACGAGTTTCATGGTGCGTCTTCAACCCCTTCCTAGTCGCGCGAGTTGATTCGGAATTAAAGATGACGCACATGCTGCACGGAGACGGTACAAGAAAGATCTTGACCTCCTCAAACCTGATTTGGAGGCTTACAATCGGCAAAAGGAGCAGGCTTTGGGTTTGGTTGCTGGCACTCTTTCAATATCCGGGAGTTCAACGCCTTCAGGCGGTTCATCTGCTCTGGTTTCTGTGGACATCACAGGGAGCCAGGTTTGTTCCCATTCTACGTGAGACTCGCGGAGTGAGCTAACACAGTGTTCAAAGATGGTTCCAACGACCGAGCAAAGGATGGCTGTGGACAACTTCTACAGGGATGCAAACACGTTACTTTACGCAGATAACAAACCCAGTGAAGACGCTATTGACCGGGTCATTGGCAAAATCAACCGAGAGCAAGTGGATTTTTGTCTCTGTTTGATTTCAACTCATCTGCTCCCTACAGCATTGACAAGAAGGCGAAATTCTCGCGCAAGAGACTCAACGAGGACGAGGGCGACATCACATACATTAATGAACGAAATCGGGTGTTCAACAAAAAGGTGCAATCATTCATACTTCTGGTTGCTGCACCCATTCATGTTCGTTTTAGATTGCAAGATATTACGACAAATACACTGCTGAGATTCGGGCAAGCTTTGAACGTGGAACTGCGCTGTAGCCGATATACCTTGGTATCATAGCATTAGATTGTTATTTATATAAATTGTACTAGATGACATGGCGATTATGAAGAACAGTGGGGGCTGTCATAAACTGCCTATCATCTCAGTAACGAGTCCTTCTTACCACTGGAGCGGTGCGAAGACGGATACAACGTATGAACGTTATATGAACCATGGATAGCTGTGATATGACAGTCAATTGGTACGCCGCAAACCCGAGTGAGATGGTGAAAAAGTGGATCAGAATTGCAGAAGTATGAAGTCAGCAGCTGAACACGAAGTTCATAAGACTGTTGAGCTTGAATGTGATATTTTGTTCATCAAATGTCGCGCAAAAGGGCTCCAAAAAGCCATGCAAAAGAACATTTCGACTCACCAGTGAGATGTTGAGGTAAAAAAGTGAATTCAGACTCCGTGCGTTGGGATCTACCGGACTTTAATTTGATCCCAACGACCAACTATCGAGGTACGTCGGGTAGTAGTGGGCTTCAATACTCTTATTAATGTCCGCGAGGAAGTTGAACCAGCCCATGGTGCTTTCCCTACGTTTTTGAGTGGTCAGCGCGTGCTCAGTGCTCACCCCGCCTAGTACTTGCTCTGCCATGAGACGGTCACGTCAAGCGCTTGATCTCCGAAAGACCCACATACCATGCATTTTGATTATGGTCATGAAAGCGGCAGCACTGGCCACTGCGGTCATCCCGGAGGACGAACCGACGACAGCTCGACCGCTTCCTAGAACGTCCACTGGTTTGAGACTGAGGTTGAAATTAAAACGTGCATGATATCTGGCTGTCATTTGGATCCGAACCTCGAAAGCACCGCTCCCGGACCGCAGCCATCTATCAGGGCTCAGGCAAGGCTGACGCTAACGCAGGGTTCGTCGCACTCACCGATGTCAAGCGATGGCTGAAGGAGTTGTGCATCGGGGCTCTGGGGGCGGGATACTGAATGGGATAGTCCGATGGTCACCATCAGCCGCGGCGTAACCGCTTCGGCCTATTGTGTCACCGGTTCGAAACGAGTTCACTTCGCTCTTGGCATGGAGTGCCATACTGAATCGAATTGCGGTACACTTAAACACTAATTTGGTCCGCACCGCTGCTAATTGTTCAACGTCGTCTTACTAGTTGGACTGTCGGCAAATACAACGTTGTCTTACTCAAAGGTCACGCAAGGCGGGCGGTGCGGACACCGAGTCGGAGAACGGTTACAATAGCCGATGTAGAACGGCTTCTTCTCGAACAGATCGGGTTGCACGGTCACGTAAACGGTTCTTGAAACGTTCTGCCCAAGTAGTAGGGACTCGGACTGTGCGTCAACATAAGTCCCTCAGATTGTTATTGTTGCATGGTCCGTAGGTTGAGTTTTATTCCCCCTTGTCTTTCACAACTTGACCAGTCCCAGCATCTTCTCCCCCAGTTGCGAAAGAATGAATGACAGGTCGGCGTATAATGGTTTCGTGTACGACCAGAATCTCGACAATGTCAAACGCCAGCTCGGAAAGCATCATATCCAGATGTAATGGCTTATCTACGGTCTCTCGAGTCACTACGCTGACCAGCTCTTGAATAGGATTGCGGTAGGTCGCTCTTGTAATCTTCTCCCGGCATGGGCGATGTGGTTGAGCAGATCACAAGCTTGCTGGGATCATCGGCACGGGTCTCTTCCTCGGTCTTGGGCAAATCCTCGCCCTTACAGGTCCCTTGGGTTCGCTCCTAGTTTACATTCATGTTGCAACTGTCGTCTATGCGTGCGTTCTCCCTATCTCTCCTTGCTGCCCCCGCCTAACCTGTTCCAGTACGATGGTATCTGTCGGGGAGATGACGTCTTATGCGCCAATATCTGGATCATTTCTTCTCTACGGTAAGTCGAGTCTCATCGGAGGGGAGATGCGGCACGTTAAGCCAAGGCATGCAGCTGCAAGGTGGTTAGATCCTGCTATTGGTTTTGCGGTATGTGTAGCCTGATGTACACATGATCCTATTTACTTTTACTTGAGAGTAGCTCGGATGGGTCTGTGCAAGATTGTTTAGACTTTGTCCTGCTCACTCTTGTGTGTCGTACAGAACTATTTCTACGTGAGTCTGGCAGCCTTTTTCTTCGCTTCCTGCTAAGTACTACTCTAGTATATCGGAACTGCCATACCACTCGAGATCACTGCGTTCTCTGCCATGATCAAATTTTGGGATACAAACGTGAGCCATCTGTAGCGTAAACAGGCTATATGGCTCATGGGTGGATCAGCCGGACCACACCGCAATTTACATCACGGTGATTATCGTGGCACTTCTTTTGGTCAACCTGTTTGGTGTCAGGTTAGTTTCGACTCCTCTTATCGATGTCACGTTGTCTTCACCTTTATTCATCAGGTGGTTTGGAAATTGTAAGTTGGAATCAAATGTCGTGTTCGACCTTGCTCACTATTCGTAGCCGAAATTTTCTTCGCATCATTGAAGAGTAAGTGTCATAGATATCTACAATGGCGTTGATTACAATACTCTGTAGTTATGCTCGTGCTCGCTCTAGTAAGTCGCCGATATAGTTTTTATCCACTTTCCCTCACCCAGTGAAAGATAATTGGAGGGCTCGTGATCAGTCTTGGAGGAGGCCCTGATCACCAAACGTGAGTCTCCATATATATTGTGCGAAAATGATTCATCTCGCATCATTAGGATCGGCTTCAAGGTGTGTTGCTCGATGCTTTGTGAGCAGCTTTGCTAACGACCCTGATAGTATTGGCAGAATCCGGGACCAATGGTTTCTGGTGAGTTATCTCGGTCATTTGTGGGATGTACAGTGTCAACGTGATTGTCTTATTCCACGTAGCATTAGAACCGGGTGCCAAGGGCCGATTTCTTGGCTTGCTTGTTTCAATTACTCCCGCTGTTTTCGCCATCGGCGGTATCGAACTGGTATCAATGTGAGTTGCTTAGTTGACCCATGTTTGGCTGGACCTTGATTCCGTGCGCAGCACTGTCGCCGAGACAAAACAGCCCAGGACAAATATCATCAAGGCAATGAGGACGGTAGTATTCAGACTGGTGTTTTTCTTCGTGAGAAATGTCCTCCCCCATTGCTGCGTTGGTTAATCTTTGTTTTTCAAGATTGCCTCTGTAATAGTAGTTGGAATGGTTATCCCATCTAACGATCCGGCCTTATTCAAGTAAGGGGTTGCTTATTACGTCGGACCTCTGTTTGACAATGGTACGGTTACTAGACCCGGGGTGTCTGCCGGTCAATCTCCATTTGTGATTGCATTTCAACGGGCTGGAGTCAAAGGTCTGACAGCCTCCAAATATGAAATTGATTGATCACTTATAAATTCCTTTTTTACGCAGTTCTCCCATCCATTGTCAATGCCGTATTACTTACATCTGCTTTCTCGGCGGCAAACACGTATATTTTTTCCGCATCCCGAGTCCTATATGGGCTGGCAGTTCAGAACGAAGCACCAAGGATCTTCACAACCTGTACCCAGGGTGGAGTACCGTGGGTCGCAGTTATTGCCTCGGTATGTATGGTCTCGGTCAGGTTTTTGTTGCTTGCTTGATCTATTGATCATTTCGATCAGTGGCTCTTTTCATTTTTGGCGTTCATGAATGTGGCTACATCGTCAGCAACAGTCTTCAAGTATGACCATCCTCCTCCGAGTCCTATACGTGTTCGTGACTGACGACCATGTCCAGCTGGCTTGTTAGTTTAGGTGAGTATTGGGCAGAGTGCGCTCCACAGGATACACGGATAACTGACACAGGGAAGTGACGATGTGTGGGTTAATTGGGTGGGGTGTATTTAGGTGCTTGGCTCTACCAATGACTGATATTTTTCATATCACAGTTGGGTCACGATCAACACAACATACCTGCGTTACTGTAAGTCTCAAAACTTTTGCAACGGAGCGCACTGTAACGAACGCGGATGAAGATTATGGCCTGAAACGACAAGGGATCACCCCCCGTGGCATCTACAGATCGCGTTTGCAGCCCTATGCTGCCATATGGGCGATTTTCTGGTATGTTACAGTATACACTCGTCCGATCGCCCACCTTTTGAGCAATGTGTGCAGGGTTACCTTCTACATCCTCGTTAGCGGTATATCCATATTCTGGGAGTGGAGTGCTTCCAAGTTCGTCGCTGCCTGTATGTCTGGGCCTTTGATGTGCTCGATCCCATTGCTCAACTGCATCTATATTCCACAAGATTTCAATCTGCCCCTATTTTTCTTGTTCTTCATTGGGTACAAGTTGTGGTACAAAACGAAGATGGTAAGCCCCGGTTGTTGATCACCCGGACCTCCTTGATATATCTATTTTTTTACAGACATCCCTTGAGGAATTGGACTTCGTTTCGGTGCGCGCCAGCTATTCAATGACGCTTGTCTTTTTGTGCTGAGCAGACCTACAGAATATACCCACGCTCGAGGAGACTGAGGATGAAGCATTACTTCAGGAAAACCCATCACTTGCAAAGAAGTTGAGAGAGTTGATATGACGGGTTGAGACTTTTGGTGTGAACAACTTGAATCACCTTGAAGGTAGCCTTGTTCTATTGTCTACCAGATATTGTACATCATGGTCCGCCGGGGTCTACGTGAGGGATATGGATATACCAATAGACTCGCTCCTTGTGACACACTCGTGTACGCTGGACACGCGGCTATCGTACATGCGCTGAAGTTCTCCAATCGTCACAAGGACCGTCTGGTCTGCTCGATTTCATTAATAAACGCTTTGGGGTTCGGTTCACGCCCCAAAAAGTCCTAATGAAAATCAGAGACGATCAGTACAATGCGCGGGTAGGCTATGATCGGCATCTGACATACCTTGAGCAAATCCATCTCGTCCCGGCTCCCACCAGGAAGGAGGATCTTATCACGGTACAGTTTGCCTAACTTGGGATCAAGCGGCGCCTTCTTGAACACGGTTGTATACATGTCTGTGGCAAATACGAGCGAGTAGGTGTATCTGCGACTCCGTTAGTTCGACTGCACTCGAGAAGGGATTGCTGAGCCAGAATAGCATACCCATAGTATCCAACGTCGTAATCACCAGCGATGTGTGTAAAGCCAGCCACTCCAGGCTGGTCTCCACCTTTCAGGTAGGTGATCTGCTGTCTCAATTCGTTCCATAACTTGGTGTAGTCTGTATTCACATCCACGCTGTTGTCGTGGACGATGAGATCGAACGTCGCCCAGACGATCTGACGCAGGTAGAAAAGGCCAACATTGAAGTAGCGACTGAGTACGGGTGGTTGATTATCTGATGAATGCGTATAACAGAAACAGGGATGCTAACCTCTTGATGATCCTGGCGATAAGGTCATCCGGCAATGGGTCTTGCGTCTTGTAATGGCTTGACATCTTCTTCAGCACCTCAGGTTCCCAACACCTGGAACCACCACAAACCATTTTGAGTTAGTAGGGACGTTCCAGAGGAATAGGAGCATGACCGGACCAGTTCTCGAGCATCTGAGACGGTGCCTCCACAAAATCAATCGCTCCAGTCGTTCCGTGGAACCGCGAATATCGTGTCCGACTAAGCAACTCGTGGAAAATATGACCCATCTCATGGAAGAGGGTCGTTACTTCGAAGTGTCGCATGAGTGCCTGTCGCTCTGGCGTCGATTTTGCGAGGTTAGCAACTATGGCTGCTACAGGATAGTGCCGTTTCCCGCCAGGAAGCTCATGACCTGGGAGGAGGCAAAACACAGCCGCATGAGAAAATTTGGCCTCTGGAATATTGAGTATGAGTGATACAACAAGACAGTCGCAATACCGCAATCACGGTCCCAACATACCGCGAGGGTAAAGATCGAGGTAGCAGTGCCCGACAAAGTCCGACTCGTCCTGTGCATCTTTCTCCCAGATCGTGAACTGTTGGACATCTACATGGAGTTCAATCACGTATACGATGTACTAAGGGTGTGATTATGACCTACCAGGGTGCCATACATCCTTCGCCTCGCCGTGGACCTCTACGAATTTGACGCCGAGAAGACTCTGGTATATATCCAGAATGGCGGGAACGACGAACGAAACGGGGAAGTATTCTTTCACGAGAGATCCATCCAGGCTCAGGTTCTTCTCGACATAAAGACGGCTATAATATCTAGCAGCGACACCCACATTATTAGCCAAGTGTTGCACTATAGGTGTCTGCAGAAAATGTACTTGGAGTCGCATATGTCAAGATCGTCATCGACCAGCAGGCCACGCTTCGCGTAGTCTTCATTTTTGAGCGCAACAATGGCCTCAAGCTCTTTCCTTCCGATAGGATCAAGATATCTTCTCAGCTCGTCCAGGAACTACTTCATGAATTGGGTCACAACATAGGAAGGTAAGTCACAACTTTACTCACCTGCCTGACGTTAGCACCAGACTTTGACATCCTCACCTCGGTGGCATAATCCGCCCATGAACCATACTGTAAGATCTCAGTGATCTCCTTCCGCCGATGAAGTATCGCTCTCATTGGCGTGATGTTTACTGCTAGCCGACCCTGGTGGGCGGCATAGGCGGCCATGCGTGTTGAGGGGTTAGATGCGCGTTCAAGCTTCATCCATGCCCTTGGGATGAACGATACGATGTGAACGGGACACGAAACTCACCACCGGCTCGATATCCGGCGTTTTGAACGTGACATCATACAACAGCCTGTCCCCTTCTGTTCGTTGACTGTACCCAGAGATCACATCCTCCGGAACACCATCCAGTTCCTCGCGCGTGAAGCTGATGTGACCCTGCATAACGTCTTCTCTATCAACACAACTGAACAAAGGTGACCAACTTACATTCTCCTCATTGAAGTTTTTCTACGGTGTCCATTAGTATCGCCAGTGCAAATGTCAAGTGTAGCCACCAACGATGAACTCTAAGCATGCATCCGACAGTTTGTCCTTGAGAGTCTTGAGCCTCTCCTTGTCCTCCATCTTCTCGAGCGCCAAACCAGCCCGCTTGCCATCGAGTAACATCTTTTCGACGAGTCGCTTTTGCTCAGGACTCAAGTTATCCAGAGCGCCTGTCTGGCGTAGGTTTGCCTCTGCGGTCGCCATGGCTTTGTAGAGATCCTCTCGCATCGATTGTTCGTTTGAAAACTTGTGTGTGCGCTCCTCTGCCAAGGTTGAGGCATCCCGTAGTTCCTTGTCTGGCGAGACGTTCTGATAAAAAGCAAGCGGCTCCGAGACGCACTTTAGCTCCGCTTCGGCGAGTGCAAGCGCAGACTACAAGCAAATGGAGGAGGATTCAGAAGCATTCCTCAAATTACGCCTATGTAAACTCACAAACACCTGAAATAAAGGTTGGCTTGTCAGTGTGCGGAGGGAATAAAAACAGTCCTCACGTTATCAAAGTCGAGCTTATCCACGGGTAACTTGACAATGTCATCGTGAACTTTCTTCTTCTTCTCTAGTGCTTCAGTGATAAGCTTGTCGAGATCTCGGACAGTGTGTTTCCAAGTGGGTGGGGTTTGTGGAGGCGTTAAGGGAGCCATAGTGGGATGATCAGATACTAACCAGTGCGGCCTTGCTGACCGCGTTCTTGAAGGTACGCTAAAAAGATCACCCGAAAGCCAGCACTGAACGTTTGAACTTTGGCCCGGTGCCATCACGTTTCTTTGGCATCTGTACCTTCTCGCGTATACACCGTGTGCTAGTCGGCTCTCGGACCGCCCAATCCTTGCAACTTTAATTCTGCGTTCGCCCATGCGAGCCGAACACTTTCCGAACCATCCAAAATATCCCATCGTCGGAGAATCTCCTGCTTGATGTTCTCCATTCCCTCCATCTCATACGAACTAATGCCAGAGTCATCCAGGTCGTCTCCATTTCTTCCGCCATCATAGTACCCAGGCGCCATGAATGAGTACATCCAACCAGTGGATAATGAAAACCTAGCAACGGAACGAGCGGGCGGGAGACGGATCTCCTCGTAAATGCGGAGAGCATCATGCACACGGGGGAGTGTAGTCAAAGCATGTGCGATCAGTCTGCCAAGCACAAACGCGTCCTAGACGTCTTTGAGCAACAACAAACAGAGCGAGGGAATTATGATGGGCATACGTCAATTGCTAGACCTGCACCAGCACCGAAATAAGGCATCATGGCGTGTGACTGGGGGACTCGATTTTAGCGGAACGGGTCAAAATATGACACTTTTTTCAGCCTGAACAAAAGACGCACCGCATCTCCGATAAGGGCGACCCTGTTTCGCACGCAAAATGGTAGTGGTTTCACGACGTGTAGGGCCCACTTGGATGGCTTCTCGCAGAGCTATGTCGTATGTAGCTTGGGCAAACCTGATCTGTGCAGTGTGCAGTGTGCTTACCCCTACTAGCGTCCTTACATCATGTTCAAAGTCGTTAAAGTATTCAACGACCTCGTCGCGAGTCGCATTGGACATCCAATGTCCTTCATAGTTTGTGCCTGTCAAACCGGGGTCACAAACGACTGCCGCAAAGTTGATCATAGTCCCTTTGGCAACTGGATAGGCAACAAGGTACTAAAAATGATGGATGAGTGAACTTGAACATCAAGGCAAAATTAAACATGTCTACCCTGCCCTTCCCGACGTACTGTATGGCCGAGTGAGCGTGAAAATGCACCATGTAACGGAACGCTCACCACTGTCATCTCCCTCAATGCGAGATTTTCTGGGTGTTCCTTCCTCAAAGTCTCTGCAGAAACGAGGTTACGATAAATGATCATTCCTGTAAAAGTTGCGTCAATGTATTGTTTGAGATCTGCCTTGTCTTGTCCGTCATCTTCGGATGCTGCTTCAAACATCGCCTTCCGAACTGTCGAGCGAATTCCATCCGCTCCAATGAGTACATCGGTGGTCGTTATAGTTCCGTCCGCGAACTCGAGTCTGATGGGTGCATCTTCTTGTTCGGGTTCCATGTAACTGACCAGGCGTTTCTTTGGATGTACTGTGCATGAGGCTGGCAGGTGCCTTTCCAGGATGGCTATCATCTGCTGACGAACCATGGGGGAAGGGCTCTCTTTTGCATTTTCATAGAAACGAGTCCTGACACTGTGAAAGGGTGAACCAACGTACGGCGACTGACTCTTTGGAACCAGGAATACCCTCCCTCGCGTATATCCGATCGCCTTACCATGGGGCCTAATCTCACGTTTAGGCTGAAACCAACAAAAACGAAGGATATTCCTCACCGCGACTGCGTTCAGGATCGTGAGTAAATATTTGTTTGAACTCGTCGAGCATCCCGAGGTCAATCAAGATGTCGTATGTCTTCTTGGAGATGGCGATTCCTACTCCAGCGGTGTCGAGAGAATCGTGCGCTTCGTATAGATCAATGGGAATAGAAGGGTCATATTTTCCAATTGTAATCGCAAGGACGAGACCGCCGATACCGGCGCCACTACGAGGTTGTTAGATTGGCGAGCTCGAAGGCAGTGAATATACCTCTTCACCAGATAGTGACGCGGAACTTGGGTCCAGATTCAGTGGACGACATCGGAACTACCATTGTATTCCAGTAGAGTGAAGGGAGATGAGCTGACTTACACCAATAGGCCGCTTTGATATTATGTGATTCTGATCATACCAGATATAGGCGTGCTTTACCGGACAATGCTATACTAATTAGTACTGACTCACAGGAACCGCTGGTGGGACTCACGTCACATGCATCAGAAAATCAGAAAATATGGCGGCCCAGTTCCTTGGGCTGCAGTATCGCGTCCCAAGCATCGCCGCCACTGACATCTGTCACTGCCAGTGTGTGTATAATGACTCAAGTTTGGCGAAAACAACTTTGCCACCATCCTGGCTTCGAGAGCTCCTGCTAACCGTTTCGTACACTCGAACATAGTATGAAGCACCGGAGAGAGCTGAGCTCTTCCGGCTCATGGTACACCTCCATGTAGTCGCTCGGTGAGGATACCAAAGAACTTGACGGTGTCACAAGGCATAATGGTGTGTTGTGTTGACGAGAGAAAGAGTCGTTGACCAGAAGGTCAATGTTTATGTAATGTAGCTAGTAAACGTCAACCCAAAATATTACGTTTGCGGCATCTTGATCTTACAAGTTAACGGCCCTTTGCGAATTTCACCCTGTTTTCCTGGTGTTTCCGGCTCGCGACTTCGTCTATCGCATTGCTAACGAGTCCACTGAGCTCCTCTTCCGCACCCACTATAGCTTGTACGCGACGTTCACGCGACAAGAGGCCACCGAACACCGTCTCTGGATCAAACGAAGGATGGGCTCTCTGGACAGCCTCGGCAAACTTGGCAGGGTGGGCTGTGGAAAGGATGACTTGAACAGTCGTGGCGGAGCTGTGGAAAACATAGACTGACTCCAGCATGCAATTTTAGGAAGCAGATCGCGAGACGTACTTGGATTTTGCAAACACCTCGGCAGCATGTAGTCCCACGGCAGTATGCGGGTCAACGAGGTATGATCTTGTGTCATAGTATTTTCGGATGGTGGCGACCGTCTGGTCAGCGAGTTAGCTAGCTGCACCTCCTAGGTCAACATCGAATCGCACCTGCTCATCGTTCGCCTTGTCTGCGACAAAGTCCCTCCGTGCACCCTCAAGCACCGCCGACAAATCGACGTTCCCTCTGCTTTTAACAGCCATCATCCAGTCGCGTACCCGCTCACAGGCAGCTTCGCGCTTCGATTTCTCGTCGTCCCGTACCACCTTCTCATAGGCAAGGTACCAGAGCAACCGTTCAAAGTTGCTTGATACGGCAATATCCATAGCAGGACTGACGGTTGCGTAAACGCCACCTGCTACATGGCCAGCATTGGGATCCACTTTCTGGTAAGACCCACTATTCCAGAACCGGGCAAGGATGTCGTTCGAATTTGTTGCGACGCCTAGTTTTCCCATAGGCAGGCCCATACGTTTGGCGTAATACCCTGCGAGGATGTCACCAAAGTTGCCAGTTGGCACGACAAATTGGATTTCAGAATGGTCGACATTGACATTGGGGTTGCTGACGAGCTGGAAGTATGCAGAGAAGTAGTAGACGATCTGTACGAGAATACGGGCCCAGTTAATGGAGTTTACTGCTCCGAGGTGATGTTTGTCATTAAACTCTTTGTCAGCTAGGAGGGATTTGAGGATATCCTGTGTGAAGGGTTACTTGTCAGTGTGGAATAATGGAAGCTGCACTCACCTGGCAGTTGTCAAATGTCCCGCTGACGGACAGGGTGTGGACGTTTTCATCCAGAACGGTCGTCATCTGAGCCTCCTGGATTGGCGAGACCCGGCCCTGAGGGAAGAGTATGAAAACGGATATGTTGGCTTTGTTACGCAGGCCATAAATAGCAGCACTTCCAGTGTCGCCACTGGTGGCACCGATGACAGTTAGCTTTTCTAATGGTTCTCCGGAGGTTTTCTTGGAATTGCGTCTATTGAGAAAATACTCAAAGAGGTTCCCAACGAGCTGGAGCGCGAGGTCCTTGAATGCATAGGTGGGCCCGTGGAACAGCTCGAGTACGTGTATTTTGGGATCCAGTTGAACAAGAGGTGTGATGGATGGAACGCGGAACGCGGACGGGCCAACGGTATATGTCTTGTTGACGAGTGAAACAAGATCGGCCGGGGGCAGTTCGTCGGGTGAGATGAAGAGTGAGAGGATGTTGGTGGCGAGTTCCTGGTAGGAAAGGCCGGCCCATTCAGATCGCCAATTCTCTGGAAGGGTTGGTATATCTTTTGGGATGTAGAGCCCGCCGTCCGGGGCGAGTCCAGCGAGGACAACCTGTGTCAAGCCGGACACGGCGAAGTCAGAGTGGAAGTTGACGAATAGTGCGACCTACATACGTCCTCGAAGGACTGTTCGCCTGGGTGTCCGCGTGTGGAAAAGTACCTCATCGTCGTCTCCGTCGTCGTGCTCGACGCTTTGAGCCGATCAACGTCTGAATCGGGGTCAATCTAGATATACCTTTTTCGGAAAGGTTGAGTTTCTCTTCGGATCATGCGCCACGCGTTGTTCCATGCTCAGCAGGTTCGTGTCTTGTTTGCCGCCTTTTAGCAAGCCATCACTTACCAGATCCCTGCGGTACATTGTAGAGGGCACAGGTTAAATGATGCTCGCAGAGAGCCAGAAGGTTCGTTTCAATCCTTTACTCACGCGACAGATACAGAACTTGAAACTACATCGGCCCGGGGGTGGGTTTCTTAGGGCCACACTGCTGATGGCTACCGTGTGAGTCGGTACTAGTCACTGAGTCAGTATGAATCAGTACGTATCTCGTCAGCTGCGTCACAATCGCATTGCTATACTATCGCGCCCAGTTGTGTCATCAAGATCACGTAAATTACTTGAGAATCGACTGGTCAGTGCGACGAACGGGTGACGCTTTATATCCGACTCACAGACGGACAGATGATATAAAGCGACCCACCGTTGTGTAAACCACCTTATTCCCTCACTCAATGGCACTCTCTGAATCGGGACCCAAGTTCCGTGTTGCTATCTGGTAAAGAGCCATACAATTCAAAAACTTTGAGCCCGTCATTTTAACAGTTTCGTAGCGGTGCCGGTATTGGCGGTCTCGTCCTCGCGATTACAATCGGAAAATATGACCCGTCTATACCCATTGATCTATATGAAGCGCACGACTCCATTGACACTGCCGGAGTAGGAATCACCGTATGGAAGAAGGCGCACGATGTTATGATCAATCTTGGGCTGTTTGACGAGTTCAAACAGATATTTACTTTCGGCCCAGAATACAACAAAGGTACTAGTTTTCGTTATGTTTGTTCTACTCTGACCGCAACATCAGGCCAAATGTCGAGGCGATCGGACATACGCGAGGGAGGGTACCCATGGTTCCAAAGAATCCATCGTCGTAAGTCCGTTCACCCGGCTTCCATCATTAGGATCTGCTCTCACACAAACCAAAAGGTGGGCCCTCTCCTATGCACCGTCAGCAAATGGTAGCTATACTGGAGAGTCACCTACCGGCTTCATGCACGGTACATCCCAAAAAGCGGCTCGTCTGTTATATGGAACCCGAACAAGAAGGTGCACACTCAACAGCACCTATTAGACTCAAGTTCGCAGACGGTACTAGTGCGACCACCGATGTACTCATTGGAGCTGATGGAATTCGCTCGGCCGTTCGAAAGACGATGTTTGAAGCAGCTTCCAGGGACGACGAAGAGGACAAGACAGATTTCAAGCAATACATTGAGCCAACGTTCACAGGAATGATCATCTATCGTGCCCTCGTCACCCAGGAGTTGTTGAAGAAAGAAAACCCAGAACACATCTCATTGAAAGAGATGATAGGAGTAAGCGTTCAATTACATGGTGCATATTTCACACTCATTCTGCTGTACAGTACATTGGAAAAGGCAGGGTAGATATTCTTTTTTTTTGCCTTGATGTTATGGCCCACTCAGTCAGTATCTTTAGAGCCTTGTCACATATCCAATTGCCAAAGGCACGATCATTAACCTCGCGGCACTTACAAATGATCCAAGTCTAACGGGAACACAATACGAAGGACACTGGGTGTCTGACGCGACCCGTGACGAGGTTGTAGAATATTTTGAAGGCTTCGAGCCTGACGTGAGGACCCTGGTAAAGGTGGGCATCCTCCACACCGGCAAACAAATCGGATTAACCCAACCCACACATGATATAGCTCTGTGAGAAACCGTCCAAGTGGGCCCTGCACGTCGTGAAACCACTCCCATTTTGTGTGCGGAAGAGGGTCGCCCTCATCGGAGATGCGGTGCGTTGTTTTTAAGCTGAACAACAACGTTGTTGGTATATTCCGCTGACATCGAATTACCTAGTGTCATGCCATGACACCTCACTTTGGTGCTGGTGCGGGCCAAGCGATCGATGTACGTCCCTCGGACCCTCATAAATCCATTGCTCATGTGTTGTCGCTCAATCACGTCTAGGATGCATTTGTACTTGGCCGACTGATCGCTCATCCTTTGACGTCGCTCTCTCGCGTCCAAGATGCACTCCGCATTTATGAGGACGCTCGCCTCCCTATTGCGCTTTCCGTTGCCAGCCTTTCGTCGTCAACAGGTTGGATGTACGCGTTCATGGCACCCGGTTACTATGATGGGGGGAGAACTGGGGACGATTTGGATGACTCTGGGATTGGATCGTATGAAAGGGAAGGGATGGAGGCCATCAAGCAGGAGGTTCTCCGACGATGGGATATGCTGGATGAATTGAAAGATGCCCTGCAGGCATGGGAGGATGCAGAATTGAGATTGAGAACGTTGGTTGGTGTAGCAGGCTACTAGAGAGACCCTCGCAATTATTCCTGGAGTCGCTGATCTTGACCCGGTACATGTTAAAACTTCAGGTTACTTGACGTGTACGGCGTCACCAGCGTGTATCTATTTTGCGTGTGCATCATGAGTCATACCGTGCTGCCATGATCATGCCGGCATCTCAAATCTTCCATCTATGTTACGGGCACTTCTTTAGAAGGCGACTTGTCTGTGCGCCCCGAGTCACAACCGCATTGCTATGCTGGATTAATCGTCGTCGTGCTCGACGCTTTCAAGTCGGAATGGTTGAGTTTCTCTCAGGCTTCGGATCATGTACCACGCGTTGTTCCATCCTCAGTAGGTTCGTGTCTCACTGTTTCGCCACCTCCTTAGCAAGCCATCACTTACCAGATCCCTGTGGTACATTATATAGACACCGGGAGGGCACAGGTTAGATGATGCTCGGAGTGGCCAGAAGTGTGAGTCAGTACGAATACCGCATTGCTATGCTGGCCTCGGCAATCATCGCAGTGCCCAGTGATCACGTAAATTGCTTCCAGTCAGTGCGAGAACCAGCGACGCTGTGTACCCGACTCACGGACGGATAAATGTTATAAAGCGACCATCGTTCTGTAAACCAGGTACTGTTTTCTCATTTCCCTCACTCGACTGAAATACAATGGCAACTCCGATGTCGCTCTCAGAATCTGGACCCAAGTTTCGTGTTGCTATCTGGTAAAGAATTCAAAAACTTTGAACCCGCCATTTTGACGGTTTCGTAGCGGCGCCGGTATTGGTGGTCTCGTCCTCGCGATTACAATTGGAAAATATGACCCCTCTATACCCATCGATCTATATGAAGCGCACGACTCCATCGACACTGCTGGAGTA
>JBBPJP010000139.1:0-47915 GCA_038088775.1 Boletus barrowsii
GGGTGGTGATTCGGCCGAATGTATCGAGTGGGCCTGACGTCTGCATGGTAGTGGTTGGGCCGAGTGCATCGAGTGGGCCCGACCATAACAGGGTGGTGATTGGGCCGAATGTATCGAGTGGGCCTGATTTTTACAGAGTGGTGGTTGGGGCGAGTGTATCGAGTGGGCCCGACCATCACAGGGTGGTGATTTGGCCGAATGTATCGAGTGGGCCTGACATCTGCATGGTAGTGGTTGGGCTGAGTGCATCGAGTGGGCCCGACGATAACAGGGTGGTGATTGGGCCGAATGTATCGAGTGGGCCTGATTTCTACAGAGTGGTGGTTGGGGCGACTGTATCGAGTGGGCCTGACCATCACAGGGTGGTGATTGGGCCGAATGTATCGAGTGGGCCAGACCTCTCCATGGTAGTGATTCGGCCGACGGTATCGAGTGGGCCCGACCATCACAGGGTGGTGATTCGGCCGAACATATCGAGTGGGCCTGACTTCTACACTGTGGTGATTCGGCCCAGTGGATTGAATGGGCCTGACCTCTACAAGGTAGTGGTTTGGCCGAATGTATAGGGTCGGCCCGATCTTAACGGGTGGTGATTCGGCTGAATATCAAGTCGGCCTGACTTCTACAAGTGGTCGGGCCGAATGTGTCAAATAGTAGGGCCGATGACCCCGAGGCATACTCCCTGCCAACGGCCATTTCAGAACAAGCATTTCATTTCAGCCATACACATTGTCTGTCCGTCACTAATGAACATGAGGTCAGGAATGCGACCACAATTACTCCCCAATCATGAGGGAGTATCCATATCACACAACTCCTTCTGTAATCTATCTAATGACTGCAATAACACCTTTTGCCTTCTGAGAAGCTGCACCCGCTTCCATGCAGCATCCATGGCCGTCTCCATAGAAGCCTGCATAGCATATTTGATCGGCATGTCTCTTCTCTGTGGAACCCGCGGATGGTGATCCGGTCTGTACGCCCTGTCCATGTGCTCCGTCGCCTCGCGCCACTTTGCCATCTCTGAGAAAGCTGGAAAGGGTAATGATTTAGTATACTACCCAGCCGAATCAAAAAGTACACACCGATTGGCCGAAAGGTATCCCATGGCAATACAATTCCTGTCTCCTTCATGAGATCCGCCAGGTCAGTGATGTCAATATCATCTGAGCATTTGGAGCATGTCAGACACAGTGGGTGAGTTCATGACATCACATACCTCGTTCCTTGGTCCACGTATCTATTTCATATATTCGGTGACCCCTCTGCTCTGCTATCAGCATTCTGTTTGCCCAAGATGTCTCCCTATTGTCATCGCTCATTCCCACCTGTTCTGGGATTGGGCTATGGTCCATACTTGAGGACTCGTTCACCTCGGCCATCCTGTGGTCCACACATGACGCATCAGCAACCTCGGCCATTCTATGGTCCATACTTGAGGAGCCAGCGACCTCGGCCATTCTATGATCTGGGTCTGGAAATGGCGGTGGTGTGGGCAGCCGAATGTCGGGTAATGTTTCCAACGTTTCCAACAAATGCGGGAAGCCTTGATGAGGGAGGTCCGGGGGAGGTTCGGATGGTATCCGTAAATGGTCGCAACCCATGTCGCTCAGTGGGTAAACATCTGGAAACCTCGTGCAATGTTTTAGTCAGTGAATGACAAGAATTACCATACCACCTACTCATTTACATCCGCTCTGACATGGAGTGTGTCGAAATCATCTTTCCCGAGCAGTATGAGAAACGGTTACATTGTGGTAGGCCCGAGACTTACCTTGGGACAACGTTTGGTTGTCCTTGACATTCTGTCCTGGCAAAGCTTCACCCAGAATCAGCACTATAACCTGCGAAGAACCATTAACCACAAACCTTCGTTGGACATTGCCTGTGTCTCAGTGAAGTCGGCCGAGGATGCTTGGTCGGGACCAGCTTGCTCTGTGGTGGACGCAAGTGAGACACAGGAAACTCAGATGTTATGCGCGACCGATGCGTACCTGATACTTCAAATCGCACCTGCTTCTTCATAGTATTGAGAGCGAAGGGCTTCTGGTGGAAGTGTTGGATGCGTTTGTTTGACAACGACCTTACCTCGGTCCACAATCGTGGGAAGTTTCTGTATGGCCGGAGAAACTCCGAGCACCGCAGAACAATGCGGCTAAACGGCATTACCCACCGAGGTAAGGAAATCCCACGACCGAAACTCAGCCGCGTGCTTCACGGTCAACTTCATCCTTGTCATCGTTCAACCTCTCCACACATCCCTTCTCACACCCCTACCATGTCCAACGACACATTTGCTCAAACCGTTGTCAACGACGCTAGTGAAGCCGTGCGCAAAATCTTCACCGACCACATCGCAGCTCCCACACCGGTCAGTGAACGCGCTCAAGCATGGACCACAGGAATTCGAGAGATGAGGGAGCAATTGGTGAGTACAACCCATTTTTCCATTTCAGCACACAACTAACAAACTACAGGCGTTCGTGGAATCAGTGTTGCAAGATGGAGTCAGGGTCCCACGATTCCTGATCTCCTTGCACATGCACCTCAGCGCCTTGCAACCTGGGCAATGGCCGCAGTGGGCTGCCATCCGTCAGGGCAATGTGTCCCTCAATCCCGACCACCCCTGGCTTCAACTGTACGCAACTACCCCCCCGTCACAACCACGGCAATGTCAGCCGAGACCACATCGTCCTCGGCGCCCACCACGTCCTCGGCCACATTGTCCTCGGCGCCCACTACGTCCTTGGCCACATCGTCCTCAGCGCCCACTACACCCTCGGCCATACCGACTCTGGCGGTCATCCCACCCGCCTCTTCCACAACACCGTCTGCACCCACCGGCACTCCCTCCCCTATCGATCCCAAACCTCAGCCCACCAAACGCCCCTCCCAATCCGACAAACCTGACAATGCCAAGGGCAAGGCAAAAGCAAAGGACCAAGTCGCCGATCCTGCGCCATCTACCGCTCGCCAAACCCGGAACAGAGGACGCTCGGTTGTGCGCCCCGATCCCAAAGGAAAAGGCAAAGCCAAGGCCGAGCCGATACGGCGCAATGACAACGAGGACCGGGACGACAGCGAAAAGGATCGGGGGAGTCGGATCAGCATCAATAGCGATTCAGAGGAGAACCAGGCCAACGAAGAGACTCGGGGACGGTCTCGGCAACGGACAACATCCATCAAGAGAACTCAACGTGGCAAGAGTCGCGCGCGATCCAAGGTACCAGAGGCCTCAACCGTGGCCAACGACCCAAGCCCATCGGAGAAGAAGGGCGATTGCGAGCGATGCATCAGGTTGCAGAGAACCTGCATTCCCATCGAGGGCCGGGCCTGCCGGGACTGCTACAATAGCAAGGTAAAATGTACCATGGTCAAGATCAAGAAACGCGCACGCTCGGTCTCCCGGCCACCACCGAAACAGACATCGGCCAGAAGGCCCTCCTTGCCTGAGCCATCCGTCGCAGCATCGTCCAAGCTCCCAGAGCGTCCTCAATCCCCACCCCCATCGCCGAAGTCGCCGTCTGGAGGGAAACCCAAATCAACCTCGCCTCCCCCCCCAAAGCGAACAAAATGTGCACCTCGAAGGATCTTCAAGCCGGACGATGCGCCGCGTCCAACAGCAGTGGTTACATGCGTGCAACAAACGGGTGCACGCAAACAAGGTAAGTCACTGTTCAATTTCAGACGCACACAGGGCTAATTGGCTTTCAGTCTTTGAAGGTGTTGTCATTCAGTCTTCGAAGGGATCCACGCTCGTTGTCCCCGCGCCAATCGCCCGATCGACATCCGGCACAGCTTCGACGTCCAGTCGGGAACATACAGCGTCCGAGTCAACCGACGTTGTCACCCGATTGGCGTTCAACGAGCTCCAGGATACGTGCCAGGAATTGCGCAACCAACAGGTGGCGCATGAGCAGTTGGTCAGGACGCTGCAGGACCGTCTTGCGACCACGGAACAGGCCCTTGAAACCTTCGGCCGCGTCCTACAGCAAGTTTGGCCGCAGGTAGGTCGGGAAGGCAGCTCGATCTCGAGCTTGCGATTTCCATTTTCTGGAGGTCCCGGGGATTCCAGAGTTCCCTCACAGCTACAGACGCCACAGCGCACGTCTCCCGCCCCTCCTCCCTCTTTGCCAACCCCTCGCGCCATCGCTAGTGCCCAAAGTCGGCACATGTCCCCCTCATCCCCTCGCCCACTGTTCCCTGGGCCATCAACACCGACAGCTGCTCTTCGGCCAAGCCCCTTCCTCTCCCCAGCTCCCGAAACATTCGGCACAACACCGGTTATGTGCCAGACCTGACCCAGCCCTTTCCTGACGCCGACTACGACAGGCCCTAGCGTGACTCCGACGATTCCTCAGAATCCCCTGCCAGACATCGCCCCTCTTGGCAGCCCGTGCTTTGGCACAGCAGAGCCCGACGGTAGCTCTTTGTTGCTATCTTCCGGAATGGACGCTCAGCCATCCGGGTCCATGGAATGCGACAAAACAGCGGCCGTTGCTGTTGGCCTGGTCTCCTTGCAGACTTACGGGCAGGATTCAGACGAGGACGCAATGGGTGTTGATCGGGCCGACATGGACGACATGGTCATTTAAGTTGTAGTTATGTAGATCCTTCTGGTTTGCTCATTTCGTCGCTCGTATCCCCATAATCGTACTTTGTAATTACATACTCTGTACATATATCACACCTATATCTGTAAATACAACGGACTTTGACAACGATCATCGACCGAGAGTAACACATCAACTCCGTTTCCGTTTGCTAGGAGTGTGACTGTCATCGGCCTCTCGGCGTTTCTTACTCATCTGTTTAACTGGTATCTTATAATCAACATCCACAGGCACGGGGACTCGTCGAACGCGCTCCGACTCGGTGTGTTTGCATCTGGCATTGTTCCATTTTCTGGAACGTCCATTTCGGCCGGCTTGTCTTCGTCGGTCCTCCTACTGCGTTTGACTTTCATCTCGTCTTGTACCATGTTCGATACTCGGTCAGTGTCACGGATCTGCTGTCTAGATACCTGTCCACGGGATGCTGCTACTCCGTGGTCTGGTCCTGTATGATCGGCCACCTTTGCCGCTCTGTTTGTGTCGGCTTGCGAGTGGCCGACCTCGTCCTGGTCCGGTCCTTGGGCAGGGGGCGGGCATTGATCGGTCTTCCCAGATGGATCTGTCGGCCGATCGACATGTGTTTGCTGGGCCGCATTAGTACTCCCCTGAAGCTGTGCAGGTAGAGGTACCTTGGCCGATTTCTTCGCTGCAAGATGGTGAATCAATCGGGTTGGCTCGGTCTGTGCAAGTGAAGGTACGTCCGCCGACCTCTTCATGGCCGACTTGAGAATTGATCGGGTAGGATTAGCTTGCCCAGCTGGGCCATCCCGATATACAGGGGGTCGGTGCACAGTTGGGTTGTCCGTAGCTTTTTTGTAAATCACAGGCACCTCGTCCAGCTCCATTGACGAGGATGGAATAGAATTGCTGGGCTCTGGAGTCAATTAGCCTCATTATATTAACAAGCTCTCTATATATATCCGATATTCACCTTGTGTTCCTCCTTTAACTACTCACTTCGGTACCTGTTCAGATTGACCTTGCATACCCTTGCTCTTGGGCCGATCACTCGGCTCGGCACCTGTTAATTATGTTCAGCAATCGGATGATATGTAGATATATCTAATGGGTACCTGAATTAAAAATCGGCGCCGGCGCCGATTTGAATTGGCTGTCCTTTCCCACCATGGTCGGCCCACCTTCAACGAGGGACATATCCTTGCTTGCACCACCTGTGACAAAGTCAGGTTCAGCCGTCAGCATACAGATATTCCCCATCCCCTACCTTCAGTTGCTGTTCTGAGGATCTGTCTCGGCGCCGGTGTACATTGCCTTTGTTTACCCTTGCTGATCGGCCGATGGATCTGGGCCGGTCCATCCACCCCCCGCGCATCATCCTCGCTCTGCCTCACCATCTCCTTCTGCGTCTCCTTCTGCTTTCCCTTGCTCTGCTTCCCATTCGATCTGTCAGCTTGGAGGCCAGACTGGTCAGCCGGTAATGCTTCGTCATTCGATCCTTCCTGCTCGCTCGGCCGACACGGCGCCGGCGTACATTGCCTTTGCTTACCCTTCTTTGTTGGCCCATGGTTTTGGGTAAGTCCATCCTTGTGAATTTGGTGGTCGTGATCCTTGCTCTGCCTCAGCACCTCCTGCCCATCCATTCTCACTAATTCGTCGTCGCCTTCGCGGCCAGACTGGTCTGCCAGTAGGCGTCTGTCGTTTGGTTGTTCCTGCTCGGCCGACCCTTTGCCGCTTGACGTAGCCTCTGATGGTGTTGCATCCTGGAGATCTGAGTCCACGTCAGACTCATTCTCGGCCATCGATCTGGATCCACGGAGCCTCTTTGTTCCCCTCGTCGTCCCTTCTCCCACCTTCCTCAAATTCCCTTTCTGATCGATCCAATACTTGAATTCGAATATATCATCAGGATCGGTCTCCTGTCTTTTGCGAATGAAGTCCAGGAACTCAAATGCCTCCTCCCGTTTGAAATGACTGGGGTCATCAGGAAACACAAAGCCACTGGGGAGATGAGAGGATGAGAATAGCCGCCTCTGGAATTGCTGTAGCTTGCCAAAAGGGGCCGAGGCCTTTGGGTTCTGGCAAACCTCTCCTGTAATGTAAAGTTTACTGACGATGTAGGATGCATGAACGAGCTACATACGGTAGTGAGCTGTGAGGAATCCTCGCGCCATGGCCTGTAGCTCATCCCGTGTAGCGTCGGCGAGCTCCGGAATACAGATATCCCCGTCGGCCGAAGTGACCCTTTTCACCGGATCCTGTCGGTCCCTCGTCTTCTTCTTCCTTCGACCTGCCTTGCCTCCCCCTTGGCTCGTCTCGGCAGCGACTCCACCCTCTCCTTGCTGCCCTCCCTCGGTCTGGATTGGTGGATTGAAGGATGCACTCAGAAAACGATCAAAAGGACCTTGAAATTGCTCGGGATCCTGGAAGGCCTGACCATTGCCGATCTCCTCATTGAAGTCGAGTCTAGTAGTGGGCCATTAGCCGATATTGGCACTCAAATGTTGTGTAAACATACATCTGGGAGAATATCTCTCCCTTTCCATCCTTCCATCCACTCAATATAACCATTCGGATCCCTCCCTGCTTCCACATTGCTTCGGTGAAGCTTTTCATTATGTCTACGGCCTTCTTTGTGGCAAAGCTAAGATGAAAATCGGCCTTGGGTCTCAATTGTGGACGGACAAATATTCACTTAGCTTGAGCCTCTGGGGCCGCTCCTTGCTTGTTCCATTCTTCAGCAGTCTGCCTGGCCTTCTCCCGCTCCTCCTCGGGAAGCTCATCAATGAACGTACTCAAATTCCTTTGGTATACGCCTAACATTTCACCAGACCCTGCCGGCGCGCCATGTTGGTTTTCAATCATATCGGTCAACTCCTTCTTGTGTGTCTCTCGAATGACCGTCCGAGCAGTCCACCTTCGGCCGAGCTTGATCCCTTGTCCCCGCCTCACTCTTCCATGGCTGTGCATCCAGGATAAACATGTCTGCCAAAGTCAGATGTTCGTGTAGCTGTGAAAACCAAAATTGCATACCTTCAATCTCCATTGCCAACCGACCTTGTCCATTGCCTTGTGGGCCGGCAGGGCTCTCAGCCGCTGGACTATCGCTCTCCACTGTTTTTTTCTAGAATCTCCCTCAGCCCCTTTCCAACCTTCCCAACAATCACGAAGGATATCCAGAACCTCCTCTGGCAATTTCGAGTTGATGGTCTCATCTTCCTCAGAAGGATCACCCATCCCCGGTGCGTCTCCACTTCCGGGGCCATCTGAAGCTTGATCGGTCTTGTCTGCTCCTTCAACATCATTTTGTACCTCAGACGTTTGAGTAGCTGTAGTTGGCAATTCCCCAGCTTCTTCTCTGCCTGGAGGACCTTCTTCCTCATCGTCAGTGCCTTGGTAGTCTGTTTGCTGGTACTCAGTTTCGGCATAGTAGACTGATTCGGTGTCGGACATGGTTTTGTGTGAAAGGTTTCTGAAGAACTCTAAGCAGGAGGACATATTTTTACTCTAAGGGCCCTTGTTAGTAAATCCAAGTCAATGGACCACTACTCGCTACCTAGCCAATGACCCATTAAGAAGTTCGGATCTTGAACCGTGTTAGCCGAGCCATGCTGTAATGGTCCAGGCCTCGGCTAACCACTTCCAGATGGAATGTGCCATCTGATGCTTACGACATACTTACCGCTTATAACTGTACTCTGGGACATCACATGCATGGTTACAGCGAAATAGAGCCTGTGCTACATGAGGATAATATTGCTTACTTTCCGCCCTACAACATACTAAAAAATATGACAAAGAGAAGGATCAATCCTGGCAAAGTAACCCATGTGACTTGTGTAACTAAACAGACAACTAGAGGTCCGAGGTCCAAACTGGTCAGAGCAAAACCTCAGAGCAGTCCAATCACTGAGGGTGAATCCGTCCATTCATCACCTACCAAGACTGCCGCTTCCTTGCAATCATCCCCGATCAAACCAAGTGGATCCATCTCTCAGTTATCTCAGCCCATCTCCAATCCAGTATATTCGGATTGGGACAATATCAACATAGCATTTGAGGATGAGGACATTAGGCCTCTACGCTTTTCCCTCAAAAAGGTTTTGAGCTCATCTTCATACACCAACAACCGAGTCTAATTTATGTGGTTAGACATCCAATGATTATGTACAAGAATGGTTACATGAGAAGGATACATTCCTTGAAATCATACTAGACATGGAAGCACCTCCCGTCCCAAGGCAGTGTGTCTTGTGTCACAGGGATGGTGTTTACAGATGTTCAGACTGCTTCAACCAACCCTTGTTTTGCACCCCTTGCATTCGGGAGCAACATAGGAGGAATCCATTTCATAGGGTCCAACAATGGACTGGATCCTTCTTCGAGGATTCTTCCTTGAACCTTGTGGGTACATCGGTGCTTCCCCATGATAGATTGTCTGATGACACAGAAAGGCCGGTATGGAGCTGCATCTCGGGCATGGAGGGAATTCTTGCCCGGTGCAAACGGATATACACGACCGAGCTGGCCCTCGGCCGATGGATGATCAGGAGTGGATCGATGAGGATCAAGAATGTATCCCTCCTCATCTTCGGCCCCCTTCGCACTCTGACTATCTCACTATTGTGGATGTCACCGGAGTTCATTTCATTACTGTCAATTATTGCCATTGCCCTGGATCTCTACCGGTCCATCAACAACTGCTTCGGGGGAGGCTGTTTCCAGCGACTCTGCAAAGGCCGAGCACAGCATTCACCTTTCATGTGCTGGATGATTTCATACGGGACAACCTCGAATGTGGTACCTCCGGATCAAACTACTTCAGCAAGCTGCGACGGATCACTTCAAATGTGTTCCCCCACTTAGTTCCAGTAAGTCGGAATCACTCACTGCATGCCCAGTCCCTAATTAGGGCAAAGGATCGGTACCGAGAATTGCTAAGGGTAGCGCGGAAGTGGCGACTCCTTAAGCTCCTAAAATGGAATGGCTTTGGACATAGATCCTGCACTCCACAGAAAGGCGAGCTGGCCCTCTTCTGTCCGGCATGCCCTCAGCCAGGGGTAAATTGCAATCCTTCTCAGAATGAGCTATCAGAGTAAGCACATCGGCCGATGGTCGGTCGGTTATCGGCGTGTCTCGGCATCTCACAATGATATCTTCAGACCGAAATACAGTCGGACATTTATTATGGATGGGAATTTCAAGGCCGAGCACATGCATGAGAAATGCCCGGACAACCAGATATGGCTCATGGATGGCCATGGGTATATGGTGACTCGGTCAGAATACCAGGCATACCTGAAGGGAACCCATCACGCCCATGAGGTAAGTATGATGTGCAAATAACATTCGATCTGCCATGGTTCATGCACTTACAGAGATCAACTTGCAACAATCATCGGGCTGTCAACCAGGCTAATACAAGCCGAGGAAAGCTCGAATCAACAGGAATCGGCGGTACGGCTTGTGCCCGGCATGGCTGTTTCGTCCCCCATTCTGTTGTTGACTTCCAAAAGGGAGAGCGGTAGGGAGCCTTCATGATCTGGACAGTTGGAATAACAATAACATTTGCACAGCCAGGTAAACATGGATTACTCCTTTGCAAATGCCATCCAATACAATATGAGCAACATAACCCGGATCATCCACTTCTATGATATCAACTGCGCCTATATGAAAAAGCTCCGATCGCGCGTCAAGAACAGCAAATTTATAGACATACCACAAGATATCCAAATTGTGCCTGGCATTGGGATATGGCATGTTCACGGACATCGGGCCGAGTGCTTCTCTCGGCATGCCCCTCTCTTCATTCCAGGAGCCGGCTGGGTGGATGGAGAGATCATAGAGACCCTCTGGTCGGTTTTAAATATTGTCTCGCCCTCGGCCCGTGGCATGTCAACTCCCCATCGCCAAGAGCTCCTTGACTTCCAGATGAATGATTCCAATTTCATGAAGATGATTCGGATGAGCCAGAGCTTAGCGAGGAAGCTTCGTAAGGCCAACCGATCTGCAGCGACAGCAGTGACGGCCTTTACCGATCTAGACTCCACAGTATCCCCCGAGCAGCGAAAGATGTGGGAATCGGAAGAGCGTGTGGCGCAGGAAACAAGAATCACTGATCCATCGGCAATGGATATCTTTGATGTTCGGTTGGAGAAAGGTGGGCTGGAAGCCCCACCTCTCCTAACATTGTCCTGACCTCATAATAGCACCGACAATCCATGCAGTAGAACTAGAACTCCTTCAGTTGATGCCGGCATGTGATCGCACCCAAGGCCGAACGGCTACATGGTTGGCAAGGGGGCTCAAAATACAAGAAGCTCAGATCGGGCTCAGGCAAGAAATGCGTAAAATAGGTTGGCGGCCCACTGACGTCCAACGGCTAGCATTGGCGCGCAGGGTGGATCGTTTGAGTTCAGATATCTTAGCCTTTGTCTCAGAGGCATCTGTATATGTTGGTTACGATCCTTCCGATGAATCCTCTTCAGGCGAATCAGATGCCGAGGACGATTCCATAGCCGAGGAGATATTGGAAGATATAGGGAGCCAACGCCCAGATCAAGCAAGAATACCAATACCTTCAAGTCTGGGTTTAGCAAGATGCAAGAGGCTCGGACTTGACTGGCTTCGGGACCAGGAGATAAGATTGCGCGCCGGTCAAGCCAATGATGCCCTTCATGAAATACGGCTATCTCTAGCAAATAAGGCCATCTTGTTCAGGACTAATGTTCGGCTCGCTTCAAGTCATGCTCAGACAACTCGTGCCTGGGACAAGGTTCATGGCGTGGATGCCATATTGAACAG
The DNA here is from genome assembly GCA_038088775.1 of Boletus barrowsii. Classification (NCBI taxonomy): domain Eukaryota; kingdom Fungi; phylum Basidiomycota; class Agaricomycetes; order Boletales; family Boletaceae; genus Boletus; species Boletus barrowsii. The sequence goes on from JBBPJP010000139.1 coordinate 11,379, forward strand.
GCATGCAGCCATTTACCGAGCATGCCGACAGGCAATGTCACACCTCGGCGCCGACGATGCAATGCTGAGTAGATATCAGCCTTTGAGAGCGGAGGATCTAAAGGTCAGCGCTGCAGCTGCCATGCCGAATGCCCGAGGACATCGGAATGATAAATTAGCCTGGTTTTGGTCCATGGATATACCCAAAGACACCGAGGGAAGTGATTGGATGTCTGAATGTACGTCACATAAGTTCTGTCCGATGCTAGAGCCGCGGCCGAAATCACAGTCTAGTTTATCGGGTACATTGGCTACGGGCTAAGGCCACCAAGGACCGATGGAGGGAGGAGGTGGAGATCTTAAAGGCCGAATTTCAGTGGACCGTCAATTTTTTCAATAAACGTGCAGAAGACTGGACCCATCTGGCTGTGGACAGCCAGACTAAAGGGCAACATGGTGCAGCATCCTACGCTGCCAGACAAAGTGCTATGTATGGCCAGCTTCGGGATCAGTGTCAGATATCCTTGGAGAGCCACCACCCTGCAAGAGCCACAAGGAACATATCTAGTCCGTTCTAGAACCATGTATACCCTATGTAGCCGAGATGCCAAAGTTCTACACAACAGAATGGATTGCTTAAGTAATGTCAAACGCAGCTGACGTGTGAGAAAATGTTGTCATATAAGTGACACCACATCTCATTCAACACCATCATGCAAGCCCGAGCTTCTCAATCTATTAAACATAACCAACCGGCCATGCGCATGGCCCTGTACTACACTGGGGTCCGCTTGGAAGCCGCTGCCCGACACCTTCGAGATACCCCTCCTGACTCCTGGCCCGAGGGATGGTTCACAAACCTGCCCTTTGACGTGGTATGATATAACTTATTTCTCCAATTTGCAGTGTGCTCATTTGTATGTCATTCGCAGGATTCGTACCTATATTTCGTGGGCATCCTAGCCGCCGACAAGGCAGTTCAGCCATGTCCCCCTCCCTGCTTGTCTAGCATACTGAGAAACATCAAGGACACGCGACTTCTTTATCTGGCTCTGCGAGAGATGCCAGACACCGACTGGAATGCCATGACAATAGCAAAGGAAATTGTCTCAGAGTGGGAGCCCATCTTGGACGCTCAGCCATTCGGGTTGCCGGACGCTTGGTGGCATACTCCAGTCCCCAATTATCGCACATCCAGACGCACCGAATTAGTTGTTACCGAAGCAACAACCTTCTTCCGAGTGAGTAGTGGAGTCGCTAATAGTAACCCCAAAGCTGATAAGACCAGGGATTATGGCCATCAAGCGGGCTATCGGCCATTCAAGGAGCAAGGAGGGCCGAATTGCTCGCCGAGCGGGAGGCATTGCTGGCCGAACTAAGCCAGACTAAGATGGAACTTAAGACTGCAAATAGAACAATGAGGGAGTCCTGGGTGATTTTCGAGACTTTGAGCAGGTTACAGATTTGATATAATACACTGGCATCTTAGTACATGGCTTGGCGCAACAGTATCTAGCAATCTGTAGGTACCTGTGAAACATGCATAAAGTTACATCGGACAATGTCCACGTGTTCGTGTACACTCTGCCGCATATAAAATGCAATGGACCCCCTGTTTCCGGTAACATGACCGACTCCATGATGCAGCAATGGACCGGGCAATGCTACCACCGTCCCCGGATTGTACCGAAGCCGAATCCCAAGGGTGGAGAGGACCATGTCTAATTCCTCATGCTCACCGACAGTAACCAAAAGGTCCAGCCACTGGGGCCGACCGTTGCTATCCAAATGCATTACGCTCGCTCGGTTTGCCATTACAGATGCAACGCTGTAGATAGATGGCCAAATGGCCAATGCCGATTGCACGTCGGTCTCACCGCGCTCGGTGGCCCACCTTCCAAGTTGCACGAGAGCCTCTCGACCGGTGGCGTACATATCCGGATGCATTATTGCCATCGCCCCAGAAAGAATGGCCCACTGGTCCCTTGATTGCTCTACCCACTGCTTTACTCCATTTGCAGCGCGATGTTCCTTCAATAGGGCCGAGGCCTCGGGGTCCGAGCTTATTGTCTGCATATATATATTGGAGCTCATCAGGACAATGTACTGGATCAATCAGATAACGCACAGTATGGCCTTGCTGAAACCAAGCCGGAGAAACATTGACGGCGCCCTTCAAATCAGCATCCATTCGGAACAAATCGGGATGGGTGCGCCAGTTGTTGATCCCCGATGGGAGACTGGCAGGAATAGTCTTTCCTAAGGGTTCTTGCAACATTTTCATGTTCTGCCATATTGCCATCTATTTCACAATTAACATGCTAATTGTTCGAATGAATATGCTAGTTACCTGGTTCGGCTGACTGACAGCGCTCGGCAGGTACCAAACTAGCACATTATCCGACTGATCCAAGATCAACGCTGGCTCCTGAAGCTCTTGCCATGGGGTGGGATTGGCAGGGAGCATTAGCGCCTCGGTGTGTATTTGGATATAATTTCCTCGCTTGGTAGTTTCGGCGAGACGAATGATGTCAATGTCAGAGATTCGGACTGGATGAAGTTATTTCTATGATTCTCGGGGGTCGGGATGCAATTACCTTGGTTTTTATAGGCTGACACAAGTCTGCTCACCATCAGTTGGGCCTCACAGAGAGTTTCCAAATTGACTTGGGGGAGGTGCTTTGGATTCTGGGAGCGCTGAGAGGGTGGAAGGAGCTCTTGCTGGAAACGTTCGACCATGAACTCGGCAACAGAATCCGCGAAGGCCAATGCCCAGTGCGGTGGAATTGTGGTGTCGCACCCGAGGACAGTCATCATGAAGAACGAGGATGCGAAAGAGATGGTTGATAAGGCACCCGGGTAATACCGATGTGTTTCAGAATGGCCACCTGGTCACAGCAAAAAGGGGCCGGGATGACATCATCAGCATGACAACCATTGATCAAAGAGACAGACCGGAATGCGCCGATAGGGCTAGCCGGTCCATATCATTGACATCCGACCACATGCCGCCTGTGACCGGCCTGACGAGACCCTGTAACGCAGGTACAATAACTTCCATCGACCGAAATACAAGCGTACAGAAGAGGGGGGAAATCGATCACACCAGCCGAAGCGGTACGGCACCAAATATATCCCACCGCATGTGGGCCAATTGGCCCGACTGCTACGGACTACTACGTTGCGAAGGACAGACCCTATCGCCACACTCAGACCAAATAATCGCCTAGACTAACATGGGCCCACGTGGTACAATATGGCTAACCACTGCGCTAGGCAAGCCAGGTCTTATCGGTTGTGTGGACTGAGCTATGACATATGATCGGCTGAGTTTGCACCCTGGCAGGGTTAGACCACATCAATACGATCAACACGACCACCACCTTCCGGATGCAAGGACTATCGGCAGTGGCGTCCGAACCATCAGTAAGGCTCTAGCAGGTTTCTCGACCAAACCATTGCCCTGGCTGTGATAGGCCGACGGTGTATAATCGGCCCGACCAGTAATCTGGATTGGTTCAATCGGTCCAGTGGCGAGTCAGCGTGACACAGAGCGTATCGGCCATGATCGCCCGGGCCAAGTGAGACCCTATCAGAACCATCGCTCTGACGATTGTGAGAAGAGTGAATGGACGCACCACAACCGCCCCTAGGTCTGGCCAGATCGATCCTGTGGACCAAAGGTCCCAAATGAAGACAGACTCACTCGATAGAGCGGATCTAACTACCGCCTTAGCCACCTCGCACCCTAACGCTGCAATCAGCCCAATGACCAGCTTGTACAAATCAAGCTCACTCAATATGTTCGGCGGAATGACCACCCTGTGCAGGTGGAACCCATACTAGACATTCGTCCTGACCCAGACCATGTCCCAGTCGGCTGGGATCGATATATTGGGCCGAGCCAACAGCCTGTGAACGTCAGGGCCACTGAATACATTCAGCCAAATCACCACCCTGTAGAAGTCGGCTCCGCTCGATACACTCGGCCCACTCGATATATTCGGCCGATTCACGATGCTGTGAAGGCCGGGCCCACACAATCAGCTCGGCCCAATCATCACCATGTAAAGTCAGGCTCACTCGATGCCATCGGCCGAATCACCACACTGTGAAGGTCGGGCCGACTCGATACATTCGGCCCAACTACCATTCTGTAAAAATCAGGCCCACTCGATATGCTCGACCAAGCCAACACACTGTGAAGGTTGGTCCCACTCGATCAGCTCGGCCGAATCACCATACTGTGGAAGGCAGGCCCACTCGATACACTCGGCCCAACTACCACCCTTTGAAGGTCGGGCCCACTCGATAAACTCGGATAAAGCACCACGCTGTAGGGGTCAGGCCCACTCGATACGCTCGGCCAAAACAACACGTTGTGAAGGTCAGGCCCACTCAATACATTTGGCTGAATCACCATACTGTGGAAGTCAGGCCCACTCGATGCATTCGGCCGAATCAACACACTTTGAAGGTCGGGCCCACTCGACAAACTCGGATGAATCACCACACTGTAGGAGTCAGGCCCACTCGATACGCTCGGCAAAACCAACACATTGAGAAGGTCGGGCCCACTCAATCAGCTCGGCCGAATCACCATACTGTAGACGTCAGGCCCACTCGATACATTCGGCCGAATCACCATACTGTAGAAGTCAGGCCCACTCGATACACTCGGCCAAACCAACACAGCGTGAAGGTCGGGCCCACTCGATCAGCTCGGCCGATTCACCATATTGTTGAGGTCAGGCCCACTCGATACATTCGGCCGAATCACCACACTGTGAAGGTCGGGCCCGCTCGATACATTCGGCCCAATCACCATACTGTGGAATTCAGGCCCACTCGATGCATTCGGCCGAATCGACACACTTTGAAGGTCGGGCCCACTCGACAAACTCGGATGAATCATCACTGTAGGAGTCAGGCCCACTCGATACGCTCGGCAAAACCAACACATTGAGAAGGTCGGGCCTAATCGATCCATTCGGCCGAATCACCATACTGTGGAAGTCAGGCCCACTCGATGCATTCGGCCGAATCAACACACTTTGAAGGTCGGGCCCACTCGACAAACTCGGATGAATCATCATGTAGGAGTCAGGCCCACTCAATCAGCTTGGCCGAATCACCATACTGTAGACGTCAGGCCCACTCAATACATTCGGCCGAATCACCATACTGTAGAAGTCAGGCCCACTCGATACACTCGGCCAAACCAACACAGTGTGAAGGTCGGGCCCACTCGATCCGCTCGGCCGAATCACCACACTGTGAAGGTCGGGCCCACTCGATACATTTGGCTGAATCACCATACTGTAGAAGTCAGGCCCACTCGATACGCTCGGCCAAACCAACACACTGTGAAGGTCGGGCCCAATCGATACATTCAGTCGAATCACCATCCTGTAGAAGTCAGGCCCACTTGATATGCTCGGCCAAGCCAACACGCTGTGAAGGTCGGGCCTGCTCGATCAGCTCGGCCGAATCACCATACTGTGGAAGGCAGGCCCACTCGATACACTCGGCCCAACTACTACCCTTTGAATGTTGGGCCCACTCGATCAGCTCGGCCGAATCACCACACTGTAGAACTCAGGCCCACTCGATACACTCGGCCAAGCCAACACACTATGAGGGTCGGGCCCGCTCTATACATTCGGCCGAATCACTACGCTGTGAAGGTCAGGCCCACTCGATACATTCGGCCGAATCGCGACACTGTGAAGGTCAGGCCCACTCGATACATTCGGCCGAATCACCATACTGTAGAAGTCAGGCCCACTCGATACGCTCGGCCAAACCAACGCGCTGTGAAGGCGGGGCCAACTCGATCAGCTCGGCCGAATAACCACACTGTAGATCTCAGGCCCGCTCGATACACTCGGCCAAACCAACACCCTGTGAAGGTCGGGCCCACTCGATACATTCGGCCCAATCACGACACTGTGAAGGTCAGGCCCACTCGATACACCCGGCCGAATCACCATACTGTGGAAGTCAGGCCCACTCGATGTGCTCGGCCGAATTGACACACTTTGAAGGTCAGGCCCACTCGATAAACTCGGATGAATCACCACACCGTAGGAGTCAGGCCCACTCGAAAGCTAGGCCAAATCAAGACATTGCGAAGGTGGGGCCTACTCAATCAGCTCAGCTGAATCACCACATTGTAGAACTCAGGCCCACTCGATACACTCGGACAAACCAACACGCTGTGAGGGTCGGGCCCACTCGATACATTCGGCCGAATCACGACACTGTGAATGTCGGGCCCACTCGATAACCTCGGATGAATCACCACACTGTAAACCTCAGGCCCACTCCATATACTTGGCCAAACCAACACACTGTGAGGGTCGGGCCCACTCGATACGCTCAGCCAAACCAACACACTGCGAAGGCCAGGCCCACTCGATAAGCTCGGCCAAACCACCACACTAAGGTCGGGCCCGCTCGATAAGCTCGGCTGAACCCCCACATCCCAGAAGTCGGGCCCACTCGATATATTCGGCTCATATCCACTCCAGGCCCCATCGCATCTCTCGGCATTCTATGATATCCACACACATCGGGCCCGACCAGGGTCACCCCTTCAAATCGGACCAAATACAAGCAAGGCTAATCGATGTCATCGGTACAAAGTGACTACATGGGCTCAGTCAGTCTACTTTGCACCTTATCATTTATTCACGACATCATTCATATAGGTGTATGGATCTGATTTTAGCTGGCAACTGAGTTGTTGATAGTTCCATAGGTGTAAGTGTATTGACTTGCTGTATTTTTCACTTTAAATTTAAAGCATAGATATTGCTAGGTACTGCAAGCTATCTTGCAATTTACTGGTCATTTCCTATCTTCCTGACTACTGCTGATTGTAAGTTACTATTTCTCCTGATTTCATTCCTGCTGACTATGCCTTCGATGACAGTGGTGATGATCATGAGAGTATATGCAATGTGGAATCGATCCAAATGGATCATTTCTTTCCTCTTATTGATTTATGTACCACAAATAATTGCCTCCTTCATTTTGGCAGGCATTTACTATAATCCCAATACATATTTCTCAGGTAGGTCAAAACCTGAACCACATGTTGCTGCAATCTCACACAATATAGCCATGGTCGGCCAGGTTTATACCTTTTCCTTTTGCAATGGTTTCATCAAGATACCATCCTCCCTGCTCCTTGGTGTTGCAATCCCCAGATTTATTCTCAGTGCTGTTCTTTTGATCCTTGCTGTCGTCTCAGCATTAAAGGAGTCATTGGAGCTATACAAAGCAACTAAGCTGTGGCAGCCTAACCAATATATGCAACATCTCCTGCGAGATGGCAGTCTTTACTTCCTTGTGTATGTCACATTCCCCCCCTTCTCTGGCTTTAGTGCCCACACAAACACTAACCACTCGTGAACTGTCAGGAATGTGCTTTACAACACCCACGATATCATCACAACTGTGGTTACAACAAATGGCACTCTCCCTATTTATCTGGCGACACTTTCCTATATAACCATATGCCCCCTCGTGCCTCGGTTCATCATCAGTGTTAGAGAGTTGTATGACCAACTCCGTGGCCGCTCATGGGGAATTGACACAGGGTTTGGAGTCTTGTCGCAACCAAGTAAAGATGTGGCGATATCAGTTTCGTTCCCAGATCAGACGATGGTTGGAGTCACGGATGAAGCGGAGTCGATTCAACTCGACGCGTTGGGCACAGATCGGGCTGAACAGGAATTTTGGTAGATGCCGGGTAGCTGATAGTGGTTCCGTCCCTATCCAAGAGACATTGCGCGAATCGTCCATGTACTCGTGATACATAATTTATTCAAATTTGTCCAGTGACTAACGTCTCATTCACTACGACGTACAAAGGCAACGTTCGAGAGCGAAGAATTCGAGAACATGTACTTGGGTGATTAAAATGTAGCGCAAGATGGGCAGTAGGGCATTCCGTATAGTGAGGGATATGGGGTTCTTTTCCCTGGCATGGAGCCAAGGTAGAGCCCTGAAAGTGGGTACACGGCAAACTAGGCGGCTATGTTATAGATCTTCAGTGATGACCAGTATCAGTGATGGATACTTTTTCCTCATTGACGGTTTCTGCTGGTATCTCAGCCATATGCCCCTGGAACGTCTCCTCGGGCGCGGGGGCAGTCGAAAGTCTTGACGGTAAACAGTGCGTATAGGCGAGACTGGTAAATCTCATGATCCTTCATCGACAACAACTAGTGTGGAGTCCTCTGCAATCGGAGAGGTTGGTGGTGAATACGGATAGAGTCGACAGGGAGGTTCCGGACTGTACAAGAACGGAGGTGACTGATCGTCAGTTCTCGATGCCAGAGAAAGAGACGTACGTGCGCAGAGATGGACAAAAACGAGCCAGGTATTTGCAAATGCTCGAAAGGTCAGAGACGAAGCAAAGTCCTTCGTCATGTGCCATTGGGCAGAGATACGAGCCCGTCGTGGAAGACAATTTGGGGACAGACGCCAGTCTTTGAGACCCTATGGGTGTGTGCGTGCTTTGTTACCAAGCAGACCCGGCGGATGTCGAACGGGTTGCAGGGAGTATCACATTGGCATCATCGGTGGCTACACCCTTTGGACTATCATGGTTGGTGGCCAAGCCATCCCTCGACCTTCATAGACGTGCGTCATTGTTTCGACTTCCTAGATTTCTTAAATGGGACGCACTTACAGGCAAGTTCTTATAGGCGCTTCCTGACGATAGCATGACGAAGAGCAAGAAAATGATGTCGCAAAAAGTGTGGTGGTCTGGGGTTCAGTGAGGCACGAGCGGAGCCACAGAGCGATGTCTTCGGACAAGCGACGTAAGCGAGCGGCGGCGCGCCTCGTCTTTGCGCCACCACCTCGTCGCTCGTCCTCCCCGCACCGCTCGTCCTCGCCTGTTTCAGCGCACCCGCCCGCCACACCCTGCCTCCATTCCCATTCCGGTGCCTCGCAGCTCACTTCCCTTGGGTCCGGAGCGCGCGAGCCCGACTGCCGCGCACATGCGCCTGCGAGGCGTTCCCACCCGCCCTCGCAGCTCATGCCCTACCCGGCAGGTCGGACTCCCGTCCCGGGCCGAAGAGCGCTCCGCGCTCTTGCCCATCCACTCCCTCTCTCCTCCATCCACTCCCTCTCGGCCTCCTCTCGCCGGCCTCGCATGCAGAGCGATGTCCAAAGACCGTTGGCTCGTAAATCGGAGGCAGGAAATTAAGGACATGAAATTGACTTCGTGTTTTACCCTGGGCTATGGTTACCACACTGCCGTGATATGATACTGAATGATACATTATGGACTCGGAAGACTGGTGGGCTAGACAACCAAACGTAATCGATATGAGAAATCGTGACTAGATACTCGACAAAAGAAAGAAGTCACCTCCTTAAACATTACCTGGTGAGATCAAACGGTTCAACACCAAGGATGCCATCCACACCGCTAAAATCGTTATAAGAGAGTGCATCACCGATGGACTGGTTGGTTATAACATGATTAGGTGCGAGGGTCACCTTATATGGTCGAGAACTGTATGCTGTTAATGACAAGGCACGGGAAAAGCTACAAGATCCTTACACTTCTTTCCCGAGAAGTAACACGTCCCGTAAGTGACATTCACATCTTCTCCTGTGAGGATGCTGGTGAATTTCCGGGTATGTAAAGTGCTAGTACTGCAACAAGATCTGTATTTCGTTTCACCTCGATTAAACATCCATACTCACCCACAGAAAGTGTTGGAGGAGCCGGTGTCAATGACGAGGTTATAGGATTGCCGATGCTAACCCTTGTTGTGTATTGGGCAAATGCTAGGTTTGTCAACCGGTCCACTGGCTGTGAGGCGCTTTGGCAACGCGGCACGAGCACGATCTGCGTCGGGGTGAAGGCTGCCAAGGCAGAGGCAGATGTCAAGAGAGGAACCAGTGAGAGTGCAATAAACATCCTCAGGTTGAGAAAGGCGGATGAAAAGCGCGCTGTTTGTTCTCGCATCTATAGTGCGATAGGAAATTTACTCTGAGAGAGGACCCAACTTCCGAGTAAAGTGCCGGCGAGAGCAGATCAGGTCATCGCGCCAGGTAGGGTTACCCGGGCAGGTACAGGCGTTGGTGGACGAAAAGACACAGCTGCGTTCAGCGGCTTCCGACTAGACATTGGTATCAATAATCGGATCAAAACTGGGTCAGGCTGATCTAGCATCACGCAGCGATAACCTACCTTGCGGCTCGTCATCAAGATAGCAGTCGACCGACATTATGATACAATTCGACAGCTGAAGCTGTAAGAGAAGTCAAGGTCATATTCATAGCAAGAACTGCAGAAATCATACTTGGTCGACAAGAGAAAGGGTTCAAACATTAACCAGGACCAGATCCATCCTGAAGAGGGTCGCCAACCGTGCTTCCCAGCTTTTGTACCTAACCCACTGCATATCTCAGCCACCAACAGAGCCGCAAGGCCCAATGGCATGGCTCCAAGAACTTGAAGAAGCACATCCGAGTCCAAGGGCGAACCAGAGTGCCCCACCACCCTGGCGCGAAACTTCTTGAAGATGCCCGACGTACGTGCATACAGGCATTAACTCGGGTTGAAGGATAAAATGGGATATTTAATGAGTTACATGGCATTGGCAGCTGCGGCCAGCCCAAATGGCAGTGCAAAACAGTGTCGTGGCACAGCCTGCTCCTTTACCTGAGTCAGACGAGCGCGCTCATACTCGTACCGTGTACCATACTCTTCCACGTAGTCGTCACACCGCTCGTCCATTATGGCGTTCTGCCGCAGGACTACCGTCTTGCTGTCAGCAACATTCGCGTTTCTGGGCTACATCGGATGTGCTACGGCGCAAGAGCCAGAAGTCTCTATAACCTACTTCGACAACTTACCAGGGAGCTTGTTCTTCTTTGAAGACACCTCAGTGCGTTTGTGTTCACTCATATCTGGCCAAGATGATATCAATTTTCACTGTAGAGTGTTGTCTACCACGACATACTTGCTGGAGATCTTTATGTCTCTCAGGACGAAGGCAAGTCCTGGGTTAGCGCAGAAGATATTCAGAGCGGCAGAGTATCTATGGTTATACCACATCCTTTTGACAACAGATATGTAAGTAAAATCCCTTTATGGCTTGCATGAAACCTATCCCCACACCCCTCAACCCAGGCATTCGCGTTGACGGACGGAACAACTCATTACCGCACAGAGGACCGTGGCAAGACTTGGCGCCCATTCGAAGTCCCTGCCTCACTCAGCTACACCCCAAAACCACTTTCTTTCCACTCTGACAAATGGGAGCGCATACTGTACCAGGGAACCGTCTGTGACCGAGTTGGCTGGAATAATGTCTGCACCGACGTGGTGAGTCATCAACCCCTGCCTATCCTTCTATCGCACTCAACTCTTTTTTTAGACATATTATACCACTGACGGATTTTCTTCGACACCCAAAGAACTTCTCAAGGACACGTCAACCTGTCAGTTCGCACACAGTTCCAAGGACTTCAAGCACAGTGCTCACGAGGACTTAATATACTGCATCGCATACGATTCGTCTAGCACCGGAACCTCACACTCACTTGCATCTTCTCGACTCTACTCCTCTCCCGACTTTTTTCAAACAATCAAGATTGAGGACCTTGGAATCGGAAAGAATGCCAAAGGTGTCGCAGCGTTTGCGATCGTATCCAAGTTCGCGGTTGTTGCGTTAAAGGACTTGACGTCTGGGAGCGATGGTGACATGCAACTATATGTAACAGTGGATACGAAAGAGTGGGCCAAGGGGCAGTTTCCACATGCATCCCAAGCACGCCTACGACAGAATGCGTATACCATCGTCGAGTCGACTATCCACTCCCTAGCTGTGGATGTACTACAAGACCAAAGCACGATCGGAACGCTGTTCGTTAGCAATTCGAACGGGACTTACTTTGTGGAGAGTCTCAAAGATACGAATCGTAACATGGCCGGATACGTGGACTATGAGAATGTGCATGGGGTCGCCGGAATTGGCATCGCGAACGTGGTTTTGAATGCTCAGGAAGTGGAGAGGAAGAATGCTCCGAAGAAGTTGAGATCAATAATCACGTTCGATGACGGTAGGTTGCATAATAACCCTTGCTGTGGTATCTTCGCTTTGACACTTCGGAAGGTAGCAATTGGTCCCCCATTCGCGCGCCATCGGTAGACAGCGATGGCAAAAAAATATCATGCGACCCTTCCAACCTCGAGGAATGTTCATTGCACTTCCACTCCGTCACTGACCCCCACAACTTTGGACCAATCTTTTCTTCCACTGCTCCGGGCCTCGTGATGGGTGTTGGCTCCATTGGGAAGCAGCTTTCCCCTTACGAAGAGTGTGATACCTTCCTAAGCACAGACGCTGGGCTGACGTGGCGTATGGTCCGGAGAGAGGCCCATATGTACGAGTTTGGGGACTCGGGCAGCATCATATTGGCTGTGAACGACGAAGAGAAGACCGATTCTGTGACCTATTCTACCGATTTCGGAAGTACTTGGTACGTTGACGTTATGACCTCCATATATTCAACTCACAATGTCGGCGTGTGCCAGGAAATCGTTTGACCTTGGTGTCGACGTACGCGCCAGAGCGCTCACTACTGTCAGTGATGCCACGTCCCAAAAGTTTATTCTCCTTGCCCAGCTCTCGCGAAATGATCAAAGGGAACATGATGGTCGCTATGCTGTGATATATCTGGATTTCGCAGGCACACGATCCCGCAAGTGCGAGGAGAAAGACTTTGGGAGATGGTATGCGCGTGCAAAGCCAGATACGGAGTGTTTGATGGGTATCAAAGTAAGTCCTGCAAGCACATTCAACGGTGGATGCCTACAGACAGGACGTCAGCAATGGTATAACCGTCGCAAGGCCGACGCAGACTGCTACGTGGGCAATAAGTTCATTGACCCTGTTGTCCACGGAGATAGGTGTCCTTGCCAAGACCATGACTACGAGTGGTGGGTGGCATCCGCATCTGATATGTGTGTTCATCTCAAACATGACTGACTATCCTAGTGACTACAACTACGTTCGGAGCGACGACAAGTGTGTTCCGGCAGGACTTGAGCGTATTCCGAGCACTATGTGTACCTCGGGCAGAGCAGATGAAACATACATGGGTTCATCGGGGTATAGGTTGATAGCAGGTAATCAGTGTAATGCGGGCCAGGGTCAAAAGAAGGATGATCCTCTACAAAAACCATGTTCGCAAGGTAAGTGCTTTTGGTTCACGAATTGAGCCAGCGGTGCTCATATACCATGCGAATGTAGCTGAACCTGTAGAGGGTGAAATCACCGACCAGATTGTAGGCTGTTTGGGCTTTATCCCTGTTGATTCCTTGCTGACTCCGAATCTAGCACCAGTTCAATGCCAAGGTTGTCCAGTACCAGTTCTTCAAGGAATCGAGCGTGAGTGGACGACAAGCTATTTACCGCGCTAAACACTGAGGTGGACTATAAAAGACTATCCTTATCTTACTGGACGATAACACAATCTGGCAGTCTAGCAATGAGGGGCTCACTTGGGAACAGAAATTTCCTGGGGAACGCTTTCTGGGGTTCCTCATGCACTCTCATTCTAACGAACGAGCCTATCTCATTACCGAATCTCCCAAATACTTCTACACAACGGACGGTGGTCAGTTCTGGCATGAGCAATATGCACCATCGCGTCCGAACACGTTCGGCGTACCAACGCTTCGGTTCCAATCGCGCTCCGATTTCATTATCTGGATCGGTGACGTCGGATGTGATGGTGATGCACAAGATTGCCGGGCAGAAGCCCAATATTCGCGCGACCACGGACGGACCTGGAAATTCATCGAAGGCTATGTTCATAATTGCGACTGGGCCCGCGACGAAAAACTCCTTGTCGACCAAAACCAGATTCTATGCGAGTCCTATCAAACCAAGCAGGGTTCTCAGCGCCTCTTTGGCAACGACAACGCATTGCAGCTCATCTCAGGCAGAGATTACTATGGCAAGAAGACAAAGCTCTTTGAACATATCGTCGGTTTTACGAAGTTTTCAGAATACCTCATTGTGGCCGAGGTAAATTGTGGCATAACGGTCCTCTAGACGTTCCTGACCTACATTCAAAAAGTATCTCCCTGCGAGGAATTCCCTAGATCTTCAAGTTTCGCTCGATGGACTGACATTTGCGACCGGAAAGTTCCCACCTGGCATGCATCCCGAGACCCATGTACGTGCAGACGTATTCACCACCCTTTACTCATTTATCAACGATGATACATAGGCATATACTGTGCTAGAATCGAGTACTGATTCCATCTTCTTGCATATGACTATGTCCGAGTGGCCGCATCCTTATTGGGGCAACATTTTAAAGTCCAACTCCAATGGAACTTATTTTGGATTGTCAGTAGAGAACGCGAACAGGAACGAGTTCGGATATGTTGATTTCGAAAAATTCACCGGGTTGGATGGCATTGCGTTGGTCAACATTGTGGCGAACCCTGCAGAGGCAACGCTTACCGGGAGAAAGGTGCTTCAGACGAGGATAACTCATAATGACGGTGAGTATTTTGGGTGTCAACCGCATATTATCTGAATGGCTGGATTTATAGGCGGAAGTTGGAAACCCCTTGCACCTCCAAAAGTTGATTCACAAGGGAGAGCGTATGCCTGTTCAACGACTGTATGTTGCGTTCGTTTTCCTTTATTGATGATGATGTTTATTCTGCAGAGCTGTGCCCTACATGTACATGGGTTCACAGAGCGTAGGGACGCACGGGCAACATACAGTAGCCCAGGCGTTGTAGGCGTTGTCATGGCGGTCGGCAATGTCGGCGAAGTACTCGCTCCATACACCGAGAGCGACACATTCCTTTCCCGAGATGGTGGTTTCACATGGGAGGAAGTTCACAAGGATGCTTATCTCTGGGAATTCGGCGACTCCGGGTCAATCATTTTGATCGTTAACGACGAAGGGGCAACGGACCACGTCTTGTTCACTACAGACGAGGGTCTTTCATGGCGAGAGTACAAGTTTAGTAATGAGAAGTTGAGGATCAACACAATCGTCACTGTTCCCGAAGATACTAGCAGGAAGTTTATGCTCCTTGGACATTCTCCCGGCTCCTCGTCGTCAACGATTGTCCATATTGACTTCACATCATTGACCCACCGACAATGTAGGTTCGCCCATGGACTACCTCTAGAGTGAACTAAAAGGGTTTTCACTTAGGTGTGTTGAACCCAGATGATCCAACTCATGACGATTACGAGTTATGGAGTCCCAGTGAGGGAAGAACAGAAGCGTGTCTTTTTGGTCGTCAGGTACCTCCCTATCTTCTGTTCAGTGCATCCATAAACGTCTTCTGCAGACACTTTACCAGCGCCGTAAGCGCAATGCCAGTTGTGTTGTTGGCAAGGAGGCCAAAGTAGAGCACAAACTCGTCCACAACTGTGCCTGTGGACCGGAAGACTTCGAGTGGTAAGTTGGATCACCTACGATTCAACCCTCCTGATACCATTACGCAACGCCTATTCACAGCGAATTTAACTATGTGAAGAACGACGAAGGGAGATGCATGCCAGTACCAGGGACTTTGCCCCTCGCTGATGACGATTCTTGCCGTGATAATGAGGAGTACTGGTATGAACGGACTGCATATCGTAAAGTCGCCCACTCGAGCTGCGAAGGAGGTGACCGAATTGACCGTGGAACACAACACCTCTGTCCTGGAATCAGGGGCCACAGTGCTCTCTTCTGGATTATGGTGTTTTTGTTCCCCTTTGCGATTACGGCACTGGTGGTGTGGTGGTGGTACCAGAAGAGCGGGCTTGCAAGAGGGTAGGTTTTTCCGCTGTACGTGTGTCGCGGCAGACAGCTTACTGACATTGGCGCGAACTCCACAGAACGATTAGACTTCCTGACTATTCAGGTGGGCACAGGAGTTCCGGCTCAGGGTTTGTCGATACGCTTGCCTCCGTTCCCTGGTTCCTCATTGGACTGGGAGGTATTGCGTACGTGTATGTCTCCTCGAAGCTGGATTCCCTTTCTATGGGATACCGGTCTCGCCGCGGTTACCGAGACTTGCCTATCGACGAGGATGCGCAGATACTGCGCTTCGAAGATGAGGAGTAGACGAGCTGGGATGAATGGCAAAATTTCTGTTTCTATTTCCCTTCCTTTACCCCATAGCATGTTACTAAGGTGCCGTATATTGATGCCGTGCGCCAACTCCATATTTATGGCAGATCTTACTACATACGTTTGAGTGTCTGTACGACGTACTGTATAGTCCAGTCGACAACAATCTGAGTTACTGTATCGAGCAGTACAGGCACTACAAGACACTGAAGCGTAGATGCATTTACTTGAAGTCGACCAGGCAGACTCTTCCAACTGGCTAAATGAGTGCCGCGGCGTCAGAGGGGCGAACTCACGTACTTTAATTGGCAGGGACATCATGTGGCCGCGTGTTCCGAAAGTCGTTCGCGGGCGTAGACGGCGGCTGCACTCAGGCTGCAGCCTAGGCTATGGCAACCACTGCTTGGTCTGCTTTTCTTTGCAACAGTCCACTGATTGTCAAGCACTGCCTGTGGCATCCTCAGTGATGTTCAAATCATCTCCAGTGCTCAGGCTAAAGCAACCAGCGTCTGTCCCACAGTGATGGCATATCCGAGTTTTATGCCGGTAATATTTCATTTTCATCGCGCTTTAAACAAACGTTCCTCATGATTTCAACCCTCTATATAGACGTTCAATATGATTTCGCCTATATTTTTCTTGTTTCAGCCGCGGTCGCATCCGTCCGTCCGGACCACAAATACCCTTAAAATCTGACATGAGTGTTTCCCAGCAACCATCCTTAACCAACCGCACGAATCCGCTAACCCCTTGCATGGCCTTCATCCTTGTCGCTTGCCTGCTTTGGGTTGCCGCTGTGCAGACTTCCCCCGCCCTGGTCGCGAGACGAAGCATCACTTCGTTAACGACTTCTCAGATCGACATTTTCTCTCCGTACACTTACTTTGCGAGTGCTGCATACTGCGATCCCTCGTTGACCCTCTCATGGTCTTGTGGAGGTAAATCATTGTACTGTCTCTGTTCATAGACCCATGTTCCAAGTTGACACCGCCTCTGCGCAGCCAACTGTGACAACAACGCTGGATTTAAACCTGTGGCGTCGGGCGGGGACGGGGACGGAGTCCAATACTGTGAGATCCAGATTGAACCTTTATTCCCCGGTTTGAGTGGTAGCGATTGATGTTTAATAGGGTATGTTGGATACGATTCAAGTCTCAACGAGATAATCGTGGTTCACCAAGGGACGAATCCATCTCATATGTGAGCTTATCACGTCCAACGTATTGTGCTCAGTTAATGATAAACGTGAACATGGCAGTTTCGCCATCCTCACCGACGCGGACTTCGTTATGGGTGGCCTAGATTCGTCGCTTTACCCTGGGATTCCCCCCGATATTCAGGTACACAGTGGTTTCCGGGATGACCAAGCCCGGTATGTATCCAGCGTCCCGTATTGAACGCGAGATCTTCACGTTTCGTCATGAAAGGACGGCTTCAGAAATTCTTCAGGGTGTACAAACGGCCATGTCCAAGTTTGGAGCGCGTTCTGTGACGTTGGTTGGCCACTCTCTTGGTAGGTACTGCCGATCCCGAGGATCAGCTGACATGCTCATTTCTCTCGTCGCCGCCCAATGTATCCAGGTGCAGCGCTCTCTCTTCTTGATTCGATCTACCTCCCACTCCAACTCCCCTCCGGAACGACGTTCCAGACCATTCTGTATGGTCTTCCCCGTGTTGGAAACCAAGCGTTTGCAGACTATGTTGATGCCAATATCCACCTCACGCATATCAACAACTTGAAAGATCCGGTTCCAACCATGCCCCAAATGTTCCTTGAATACGTGCACCCTTCTGGCGAGGTACACATCAGAGAGACTGGCGTGTGGGCAGCGTGTCCCGGTAAGCATGTCATGTTCAATTCCCAACATTGACTTGATGTGCTGATGCGTCGGCGAAATAAACGTAGGCCAGGATAATCCAAGCACTGAATGCATCGTCGGTGACGTGCCCAACATCTTTATGGGCGATGCGTCGAACCACTATGGTCCTTACCATGGCATTGAGATACATTGCTAAGCCTGCTGTACCTTGCCGATTATGATGGCCCTGGAACGGTCGACATTACATTTGTACTCTATGCACACGCTTATAATGTCGGATTTCGCACCTTGCAGCTGATCGGTTACAGGCACGGGTTCTGTACCCAGTATTTCAAAACCAGACACTCTTAGAAGAGCACTACGCGCTCTTGTACATGTACGACCGGATGGACGACCGAGACCAAGTATTTGATCCATCAAACTAGTTCGGACAAAGCAGTAGTACTTGTAATGATGGGTTGACAAGCCAGCTTGAGCATATTCAATTCGGAAAGCGCCAATACGACACATGGCAAGCATAACTGAGTCTAAGCAACGGATGAGGATCACCATGCACGACAGAGGGCATAGTGCAGAGGCGACCAAAATTAGCTCGGGTATAACGTAAGAGATAGATGGAAAAGTATGCATAAATATCAAGGAACATTAGCGCGATCCAGCGCGATGGTATCACAGTGGCAAGGAGCGCGTCCAGCACCCCACTAGTTTAGACTTCCTTCATGTCTTCATCGATGGTGTCTTCACGGGAGTCAGTAGCACCCAGCGATAGTCTGAAGGGTATCTTGGGAGCACAACCCGGACCGAGCAGTGTTGGCGAGGACAATGTCGGTGAAAAAGTATTTACGACGTTGTCTGTTCGTAAGCTTCTTGTCGAAAGAGGCTGCCGAGGAACGGGGGTAAGGATAGTCGGTGGTAAGAGTGAACTACCCCACATGGCGGTTGGCGAGATGGGAAGTGCTGGAAGTGGTGTGTTGGGCGGTGGTGCGAGGGGAATAGGGCGAGGGATTTTTCGGAATACACTGGTAATGCTGTTAGAACAAGTCATACGTGGGTCCATCTATTTACCGCTTAGGTGGATTGGCTATACCACCCACACTTCCACTCCTCAATCTTCCAAAGAGACTGTTATTCTCGAACGCTTCATTGATGCCAACGCTGGCAGCGCGGTGGCGCGTAGGAGACGTAAGACCAGTACGTTGGAGGGCTGCACCTGCGTTTCTGACAGGAGATTTTATAAGAGCCATCGGGCTTGCACCAATATTAATACTGGAGCGACGTCTGCGCATCCTATGACGTTCAGTATTCGCAGGGACTGTCGGAACTTTGGCACATGGACTGGTCTGTGTAGGTGCCAAGTTCAACCGACGATCGACAGGATCGACAGGACTAGTTGAGATAGCCATAGGAGATGGCGGTAGTACTGGCGTCGTGCACCTAGCAACGCGTGGTGCAAGGAGACCGGACGAGAAAAAGGAAGAATACGTCGCCATCGCGTGTGGTCAATCAATAAGGACAAGTTCAACTTTCAACTTCAACTTCCACTTTTAAATTATAAGTTACGTAATCAATTTGGGACTCATAAGCTGTCACGTGGTCCTCGGATGCTCCAGTTCTTGGAGTCAAAATTGTACGCAGATGAGTCGAAGGCACCTGTTCAGGAGCCTCAATATTGCCAGTCCGTGCCGCCAACTATGAAGCAGGAGCGGATGCTGCCTTCTGTTCCGCTGTCGAAGTTCCTCATCTTCGCCGCATTTACTTATAGTGTGGAGAGCTTTTGTCACAGTTATTCGGTCGAACTGAATTGGATAAGTGATATAGCTTGGATACAGCCCTCCAAAAGGCCCCAGGGTACCGACAAATCAAGTCGAGCATCCAGAGAAACGTGATACATACACAGAGCCAGCCGTAGAGAAAGTAGTCTTTTGAGGTATATATAACGGCTTTGCAATTCACGACCACTGGCAACACCCTGCCTTTCCCTTCACTCTTGCAACCACGTGACATTTATGGAACTATCGCTGTAGGCCGTAGTATTAGTCAACCGCGTGTGACCAGTATATAAGTCATGCAAGTTGGCCCCAAAAGGCTTGTAGGAAGAACCACCTCGGGTGCCAGCGGCAGCACCCGTAAAGGACACCGAGCCAAAGTAGGCGAGAGACATCTCCTGTCCATTTGTTGTTTTGGCAGTTCCGACCATCCACTCAGCCTCCGACCCACAAAGAGCAGAAGAGGTTTGGAATTTCTTGGTGACAACGGACTGACCGTTGCTGAAATTATCAAGGATCAGAGAGCCTGTCGACAGGTCGAAGATATTGAGCGTGACTTGGATGTGGTCTCCAGTAGAGATGTTGATGTTGAAGTCAATCGGGGAATTAGGAACCCAGGATAAAAAACCTATACGCGACAACAAAAAGCAAGACAGATCGTGGATATATGGTTTGACGCCTCCTTACCTCGGTGCTGGATCCCATTCGAGGTTACGGTAGAGACGATCCCACTACTCAAGGCGCCCATCGTCTTCTGGCATCCGTCCCCGTCGATAGCGACCCACAGAGCAATGGCGGAGCCAGGATCACCCGAAGGTTGGGGAACGATGAAACTCCCCATAACGTAATTGAGTGCTCCCTGTCGAAACAAGAATGAATGAGATCAAGCAAGACACGGTCCAAAGGATTGACGACCCACATTATCCTTTTTCCATATAGCACCAGCCTTGTTTGAATTGCGGACTACATCAGAAGGCCAAGTAATTTTAACGTGCCGAGACTGACCCTGGCCCATAACGACAGGAGCGAGCAAGAGGCAGGAGATGAGCACGAGATCGAAGCACATGATTTGGGCATCAACTTGAGGATGGTGGACCCAAATGTCTGAGGTTTGGAGTGCAACGCGACCTCATGCTTTTACGCGTCCCGCAAGTTGTCTTACTGGTCACCGGCGGAGTTCGAACGGAAATGCTGCAAGCTAATCTCGCTTCACATCACACAGGTGACAGTGGAAAAACAACTTGAAAATTATAATGATCGGTCAGAAACAAGGTACTTACTACAGGCAAGTTTCAGGACCTGTCCCAGTGGCACTGGAATGGACCGGCGTAAAGACCTGGCACAGATCAGCATCGGCGGATGTCTGTTGGTCGCGAACCAGAAACACGTAGAGAAAACCCACGACCGCGTCCATCAGATTGAAACAATTGGAGAAGTACATTCAATGGCAGGGGTTCGGGTAACTCCGGGTCGCGAGGGCATTCGGCCATCCACCATTCGTCTACCCAAGTTCTGAAGCGAGTACACTCACTGTGTTGAAACAAACATTCTCGATATATCTGAACATTACCCTCGGTTTCAGTTGTTTTAAGCGTAGTAGTACTTGCAGCGATGTCGACCTCATTCACCGCGCAACAACATGTCCGTGAGGTTAGATCTTAGCTGTCACGGTGTCGCGAGTGATCTTGTTCGCGCACCGTAGGACCTGTCACAGACGCGGCTATGGTTCAGGTATTGATAGCGGCCGTGAGTCGGATTGAAATTCCACATGGTACACCCCAATGGTGGAACAAACTGAAAAGTGTTGATATATGATACCTCCTCTGGGAGCTCCTTAGTATGAGTCCTGAATCTGTAGACACATATCATCGTCAGGGACACAGAGCTGGCAGAATGTATGTATCGGGGATGGCTAACGTGGGCCTATCTACTTACCGCTCAGGTGGATTGGCTATACTACCCGCACTTCCACTCCTCAATCTTCCAACGAGACTGTTGTTCTCAAAGTTCCATTGATGCCAACGCTGGCAGGGGGATGGCGCGTAGGAGACATAAGACTAGTATGTTGGAGTTCGGCATTCGCAGGAACTGTCGGAACCTTGGCACATGGACTGGTCTGTCCAGGTGTCACGCTCAACCGACGATCGACAGGATCGACGGATCGACAGGACTAGTTAAACAGCCATAGGAGATGACGGTAGTACTGGCGTCGTGCATCTGGCGACACGTGGTGTAAGGACATCGGACGAGACAAAGGAAGAGTATGTCGCCATCGGCCCATTGCGTGTGGTTGAAAGTGAAGCTTATTATCCGTTACGTAATCAAGTGGGACTGGCCATAGTTCGCTTGACGTTTCGGTATTATCGACATGCTTTATTGAAAGAGTTAACCGCACAATCTCCTTCTGAACCCTTCCTATCTTGGTCCTCGGATGCTCCAGTTCTTGGAGTCCAAGCTGTATGCAGATGTCGAAAGCACCTGTTCAGGAGCATTCGGATACATCATAGCCGACGGAAAAGGGATGGTTATCAGTGGCAGCCACTGGCCGACTCAGTTTGTCACGCGGTATCGCGCCACCATATTCAAGCCATTTAAAGGTGATGTGGTGGACGACGTAGTCAACAATGACAACAAGGTATAAGCTACTGTTCCGTCTATACTATTCTCCTGAGACGTAGTCACAGATGGGGTTCTTCGCGGATCTAGGACCATTGCATGTTTTCGTTTCGCATCAAGTAAAAATCTTGGCCGCTTCTACTATTCCGTTCGCTTACCGCGTCTTTAGCTTATACATCCGGACACCCAATTCAAATACATCTTCGTTTGCAACAGAGGATCAGGTTCGGAACTTTCTATTTTTACTTTGTTTTTTTTCAGTACTCACGCACGCGGGTGATTGTTACCAGATCATTGAGAAAAACACTCGTGTTCGTTTGAAAATTGTAGGTACTCCTGGAGACGCGACAGAAATTGTGCGTCCTTAACTGCTGTCCAATTCACTCCCTACAGTTTACCATTGGGACCATCAAAGAAGATCATTTTGGTGTTATAGACTGAATCTGGCACTCAGCTTTACTCACTACATCCTCGTCATTTGACAGGGTTATACTCTCGCCTGCTTTGTAGCCTTTGTAATGTCCCTCGCTGCGCTAGTGCCACGTTTCCATTGGCCATGTCACTGTACATTCGGTACTGTTACTCCCAATCGGGACACCCTATCTCAGGCGACATCACTTCCTTCTCCCTTTCTACATCCGCAGCCTGAAGATGATTGGACCACTCAAGTGGCAGGACGTATGCTCTGATGGGTACTGTCGGTGGATGCACTTCGATTCCTAGATTGAATGTCCATGCTCTGGATACGCGAGCTCAATCACGAAAGGACATCCCTTTGATGTACTTTGAGAGTCAAGGGGATACCACCTTGCCGTTATCGAGATTCATCAGATAGAGTCTATCACTACATACACTGCAAACCCCCTCAAAGAAAGCTCGATTCGCTCAAGCCAAGTCTTGCGCTGGAACGAGTCTGGGTGGCAACGCATGGTACGTGATATCGTGCAATCACGAGTACCTCATATGCATGTGATAGGTGTTTGGCCATTAATATCGTCACTAAAGTGAGGGAAAGAACCATTCTCGCAAAGAATTGAGTTAGCGCATTCGCATCCCAGGCCCAAGATGCCAGGCTCGTTTTATTCCCGAGTAGGCCACGTTGGCCCCGACAAAGGCGAAGTCAGGTGTGCAAAGAAGCGATAGCCGAGTGCACGCACAGATGACAGATTTAGACTACCTACGACCGCAGTAGCTTGAGCTTCAAGTTGTGCTCTCGCCTCAATTGAGGGGCACCTCGAGTCGCGGAAAACTAATCCGTCTAGTCAGTCACTACTAAAGATTGCCAAGACAACAGTTTAGTTTGTGCTCGGTATTTGACTCGCCATGTTTCGGTGAGTCGATCAGCGACCGAGCGCATGGGAGTCTTACATTCAACAAGGTTCCCAGCGTGGAATTTGGCACGTTGTTGGGATACAATGTAGGTTTGCTTAATCTGGGCAGATTGTGTTCTTGCATCTCAGACCATGCTGGTAAGTATTCTCTTCAGTATGAACTATCTGCATCGTTTTAAAAGTGCCGTAGGCCACGGGGTGGCGCATGGTAACAACTCCACAGTATGGTACCACATACCCGTTCTCTCCCGGATCGGGATCCCTGCTTGTATGGTCGGGTCGCGAGGACATGCTCACACAGATTTACATCTATTCCCATGCCGTGTGCACAGTAGACCGCCTGACCACTCTCGTCATATGGGACTCTGGTGTTCTGCCAGTTGCCAACATTGCCAATTATATAACACGCCAGCAAGACGCATAATATAAAGGTATACTCGCCTAGAGCACCAAGCAGATCGTCACAGCTTGTGGATTCCAGGAGTATGACCTCGATGTCCTCTGTTCTTGCTGCTGCACTTCTCGGTGTCGCGGTCGTTTGTGCCAATCCAAGCCTCTCCGCAAGGCAGTCGATAACTGCGCTGACAACGTCGCAAATCGACACCTTCACTCCATACACGTGGTATGCGAGTGCCGCATATTGTACCCCTAGCCAGACTCTCGCATGGAACTGTGGAGGTATGTCAAATTGTGGCGTACGTACGAGCAATCTGTGAAACGCTGATGTTCTTCCCCTCAAAAAGCTAACTGCGAGGCCAACTCTGATTTTAAGCCTGTCGCTTCTGGTGGTGACGGCGACTCCGTCCAGTACTGTGAGGCATTAACTTAATACGTGGAAGGCTTGACTTAAGTTAGGATTCCCTTCAAATACACAGGGTACGTCGGATATGACCCCAGTCTCGACACCGTGATCGTCGCCCACCAAGGGACAAACCCTGAGGAATTGTAAGAACTGATTTAAGCTGTCATACGCAATCAAGTACTTTTCCTGAAGCTGTCAACTTCCAGCGAAGCCGACCTCACGGACGCTGATTTCTTCCTGACCAATTTGGACTCCACGCTCTTCCCGGGAATTAGCTCCGGCATTGAAGTTCATGATGGCTTCGCGGATGACCAAGCATCGTAAGACTCGCATCTCATTCCTATCTACCTACCCGACTCACCATTACAGGACTGCCACGGAGGTTCTTGCCTCTGTGCGACAAACCATGTCGGAGTACGGCACGACATCTGTAACCATGGTCGGCCACTCTCTGGGTGAGTATTACAGGAATCGTAACAAGTGGCCCTGATAACTAACTCACCTTTCAATGCCATTTTTGCCATGTAGGTGCGGCCCTCTCGCTTCTTGACTCTGTTTATCTTCCTCTTTGGCTACCCGCCGGGACCACCTTCAAGACCATCACCTACGGCCTTCCTCGTGTCGGCAACCAGGCATTCGCTAACTACGTGGACGCCAACTTGCACCTGATTCACATCAACAACGAAGAAGACCCCATCCCAATCTGCCCTGGTAGGTTCCTCGATTTTGTCCACCCCTCCGGAGAGATACACATCGAGGATTCCGGGGAGTGGGCGTCATGTCCTGGTAAGTTATCCGTACCGTTAAGATTGAACTTTCTGTATGACACACATGCGTTAAACAGGCCAAGACAACCCAAGCACACAATGCATAGTTGGTGACGTACCTGACATCTGGGACGGCAACCTCAACAACCACGACGGTCCTTATAATGGAATTACAATGGGCTGCTAAACGAGACTCTTGCTATGGTGGGATTGCGCAGAAATGGTTGTTTGGTTTCTTTTCAAGGACTAGAGTGTTCGATTTTTGAAGTAGCCGGGGATCCATATTTATCGTCTTTGGATAGTGTGTCTGGATTTGATTTGTCGATGTGCCAGTGAGTACGGATAACGGATGCGCAAGTCGCAACAACCTTGGATAACGTTATTCGACTGACAAACTGTTTTCTCCCTCTGCCGTCTTTGCAGGACTCTGTGCTCCATCTGCCACTCATCCGTCTTTAGGACTGGTATCTAAGGATGGCTCACGATTGAGTGGGTATGGTGCATGGAGATAAAGTGCAGGCGCACGAGCTTGCCAATAAGGCGACGTCAGTTTCCACGTGCAAACTATCTTCATCACATGGGTCGTTGGTGATCCCACCGCCGGACAAGGGCTGGCACAACATGGTAATGACCCAAGTTCAAACGTTCAGATTCCGAGTCTGCGGGACGGGCGAAGTGGTAGAAGTATGCATGTAGTGTGCATCAAGTGGGGGCCCTCTGTAGCCGAGAAGACCGAAAGGGCAAGTGAGTGTCGCTGCAGCAATGCCAGCATGTGGTGACACCGTCTGGGAAGGACAGAAAATGATCAGGCTTTTGTCATAACACGGGCCCGGGTCCGAGCGACAAGAATATCAAACGTTGCTTGATCTCGCCAGCGAGAATGAAGGGTAGTTGAGCAGGTAAGTACATCACGAGTCGACATTATGCACAACGGGAATTTCACTCCCTGTGGGTGGCAAGCTAGGACGGACGAGGACGACCGGAGAGCATTGCAAAGAGCCAAGGCAGATGCGCTCGCTTCCTCTTTAGGCTGATGGCGTCTGGCGAGCTGCGGGAAGAATCCAAGTTACTCGGATGTTCACTTGTCACCGTGGTGTCGCTCGATACCATGTGCTTATCGAAAACTAATCTCAATTTCCCTCCTGATACCTAAGTACGACGGCACCATAATACGTCAATGGCCCGAATGGAAAGGTCTAGCAGCCTTCAGCTGGTACTAGTAACCCCCCTTGAGTGATAAGAAGACCTTCAGATGTGGATGGACTATTGCTTGAGTGGGTAAAATTGGAGCCACGACATTCAAACAAACAGTTGGAACAGCAACATCATTAATGAGAGTGGTATGTACTCACACTGGCAAAATGCCTTGTTTCCTCTTTTCTGGAAATGAAGATCTTTGCGACGAAATGCATCCAGCTTGGACATGTTCGTCACCCTTCATCCATTTCAGCACCCGCTGGTTGTGCACTCTTCCACCATGGCACAGGTCCCAGTCCCTGTTCGGCTATTGAGCACTGCATGACATCGTCAGTATCTCCTTCGTTCATTGCTTCACAACTTACAATGATGGTATAGGGCGGCCTGCGGGCCTCGCGCTTAATCACGACGCCTTCCGCAGCCTTGGGTGGACCAGGCTCGTCATCGTAAAATTCGTCCGCCTCGACACGGACACGGACGATCTCGCCTTGATCGACGTACATGCGATCTGTTGTGGGAGACTCGAGGAGTTCGTGGGATGACGTTGCTTCGGAGTCTGGCAGCCAGAAATGTGCACGCTCGTTCGGATCGCTGTGGTTCGAGGGAGAGTGAGGCGAAAAAGACTACAAAAGATAAGAGACACGGCGCATACAAAGTGGAAGGTTGAGGAAGATATGCAAGAGGGATATACACGTCGTCAAAGAAGCCGACGCTTACTAGGATTATAAGCTTGTGCCGCAGGAAGAGGTATGGAAAGACGTACGTCGTATTCCATCTTCGTCAGAGGATTTAACTTTGGCGAGGATCACTTCGGACGCAAATGGTCTGAAGACGACCATACGAAACTTGGCTTGACACGAGAGTCAGAGGAATGCAGATTGTCAAAAGACGATAGTGAGGACTTTTGTACCAGAGACATCCATCCCCATATCGAACCTTTCCTTCGCCGACTTCGACGAGGTCAAACACGCAGATACATAGACCGACGTCGTGTAGGACCCTGTTTGCATATTTCTTGTTGATTTCGTCGGTGATTGCTTGGTGAGATGGTGCGCCAAAGTTTACTGGCAAGACAGGAATCGTGTCCTATTATCGTTGGCGAGGGTTGGTGTGAGAGGGCAAGAACTGTACCTTTATCATGGCCAGTGCAAACATGGTTCATATCGTAAAGGGGTTTCGCACGTGACTCGTCTAGAAAAAAAAAAGCCCCCTCCCTGAGCAAGTTCTTTTCATAGACACGATGACGAGCCCACTGGCGGCCACGACGAGCAGCTCTGCATCGTCCTCAAATCTCCTCCCCGCAAAATCGTGGCAACATTTCGTCGCTGGAGGGTGCGTTGTGACCCCCTACGTTCTTGAGCAGCCTCGCTCATGATCTTGAATCAGTCTCGGCGGAATGTGCGGAGCCATTATTACTAGCCCATTTGACGTTGTCAAGACGCGTCTCCAATCGAGTCTGTTTAGAGAAAAGCACGCTTCGGTCGGTATCGTTGGTGGTGGAGTAGCTACCCTTCCGCATCGTTCTGGAGGTCTGCTGTGGAATTTCGTGGAGACTGGCCATATCCTTCGGTACGCACGATTCCCTTGTTGTAGCTCAACTAGACCCTCATCTGTACCCTTTTTAAAAAAGTGATATTTACCGCAATGAGTCTCCTCGCGCACTGTTCAAGGGTCTCGGTCCGACACTGGTTGGCGTTATTCCTGCACGTTCAATCCATTTTTTCACCTACGGAAACGGCAAGCAAATAATTGCCAATCATTTTAACCATGGACAAGAAAACTCCTACGTCCATCTATCTGCTGCCGCCGTTGCAGGTGTCTTCACAGGCACTGCGACAAATCCTATCTGGGTTGTCAAGACGCGGTTGCAACTTATCGAGGAGCGTCGTGCCGCTTCGCTCTCTGGAACCTCCTCGGGTGTAGCGCCAGACGTGACAAGGCGACCAGCGTCTAGAATTGTAGGTGGGAGTTATGCCATGATCAGACAAATATTCAGGGAAGAAGGCATTCGCGGATTTTACAAGGGCCTCAGCGCGAGCTATCTTGGAGTAACGGAAGGTACTATCCAGTGGGTCCTTTACGAGCGGCTGAAACGGCTTTCTGCGGATACGCAGGGCCAGAGTGGTATTGCTGAGTGGTTTGGTATGCTCGGTAGCGCAGGGACTGCAAAGTTCGTTGCTAGCCTGATCACGTATCCTCACGAGGTATGTCTCGAGTAACATATGGTTTCGCCGTTTTTGTTCTGACGACCACACAAAAGGTCTTGCGGACCCGACTGCGGCAACCACGCGTCAATGGGGTCCTCAAGTACACTGGTCTTTGGCAGACATTGCGGACTATCATCGCAGAAGAGGGTGCACGGTCGTTGTATGGAGGACTCAGCGCGCACCTCATGCGCGTGGTACCAAATGCCGCCGTCATGTACTCGATATACGAAGGCGTGCTCCGCTGGGGTTAAGGCTCCCCTTCACTCGTACTCCACCCTCCCTTCATTTGCACCCCCAGTACTTCCACGATCACGACACCATCTAGATTTTATCTTTACGATAGTCGTTAATATGCATCGCACTCTACGCTTTCCGACCTCCACGTACACCGTTGCTTATTATGCTGTCATTATTGCCACTCGCACCTGTACTGTAGCCTACACTCACCGTTACCCGCAAATGTCTACACCACTCTGACATTAACGCATACTCTCAATCACACGGCCAACTTGTAATACCAGCTGGTCCGTCCCCCACTGCCCCACGATGCTCATCCCGACAGGCCATCTATCCTCCCCAAAACCCGCGGGAACACTCAGGGCAGGCAGACCAGCGAGTGACGCGGGGACAGTCATCACATCTTGCAGGTACTCGTCGATACTCGATGTATCACACACCTCTCCGCGAAGATGCGGCGCAGTGCGGATCGCAGAAGGGTGGAGCAACACGTCGACCCCATCCGCAGACAAGCAAGACTCGGGGCGAGCAAGGTGGACACACGGATGCCGAAAGACCCTGTTGAAGTCGGCCTTGATGTACGCACGCACGCGCTGGGCTTGCAAGAAATAATTGTCAAACGCACTGTGCCGTAGTCAGCCAGTTCCAGTTTCGTGGCCTACCACGGTGATTATGGAAGAGAACGCTCACTCGGCGGTCAGCGCATACGTCCCCAGCAGGATCCGTTTTCGGACCTCCCGACCGAACCCTGATGAGCGTGAGTGGGCATAGACATTGCTTGGTTTCGAGCGGGATGCTCCAGCAGGAGGCGGTACACGGAGACCTGTCAGTGACGAGGGTGAGTATCATATCCTCGGCATGCCAGGAAGGACTAGAAAGAAAAAGAGACAGAACGAACCATACTGAATCCCATCGAACCGGGCAAGGTTACTGGATGCCTCGGCACTCGCGATAACGTAGTACGCACTCAGGGCATACTGGGTTGTTGGGAGAGAAACAGGTCGGATGGTCGCTCCAGCATCTTTGAGGGTTCTGATGATCGTACGCAAGGAGCTGGTAATGCTGGGTTCGAGCTCGAGAGGGAAATACTCCTATGAATTGCACGCAGTGGGATGGGGTTAGCGTACCAGAAAGAGAGTATGGTATGCCTACCTGAGGTATCCCGATCCTGAGGCCATCAAGGGTGTTGGCTCGAACGCTGGAAAATAGCTTGGGGAGACATGGTTCTGCAGTCGAATTTGCCCTCTTCCTGAGTTCAGGTGATGCAGCGGTTGGATCGCGTGCATCATATACTGATATAACGTCTGGATATTGCACGTGAGGGAAAGAAAGTCCAGTCAGAGTCCAATACGCACCGAATACCTCCTTGACAGTATCGACAGACCTGGCAAGTACGCCCACACAGTCGAGGCTATCCGCGAACGACACGACACCCCACCTGTGTGCCTTGAGCACATGTCACAAAAAAGTCGTAAACAAAGACGCGGTTTTACCAACCTACTGATGAGGCCGTATGAGGGTTTGAGCCCTACGACACCACAGTACGAGGCAGGTAGCCTCACGGATCCGCCCGTGTCCGTTCCCAAAGCGCTTGAAATTGACGTCAACATGACAACGATCTCGAGATAGATACAGCGAGACTACACACGCAGTACACAGTCTAGCTGCAACACTTGCCGCGCTCCCTCCTGAGCTACCACCCGCGGACCTGGGCTCGTGGGCCATCAACGGCACATTATGTGCGTCAGTGGGCTGAAATGGATTCACGACGGGGCCGTGGATAGAGTTGACGTTGAGGGATCTGGGTAGAGGTCTGTTCAGCCCCTTCCGTTCCACAGGTTGGGTAGACACGGGAACGCATACCCCATGCCAAATTCGTCGCAGTTGGCCTTGCCAATGATTTGTGCACCCTCATCACGAAGGAGCTCCACGACAGTCGCGTCGAACGGTGGCGTATATCCTACGCGGCCGTGAATCTCGTTTCCGGTGAACGGAAAGAGGACGACGTACCTGCCAGCATGGCGGAAGAACACGTCGTTGGCAGGGAAGTAGTGCAGATGTTGTCCTTTATTGCGAGGGTCATTCCATGGAGTGCACCGTCGTGGCGAGCAGTTTGAGGTGTTTTGGAGACGTGAACGAGCGCGTTGACGGTGGCATTGAGGTGTTGAATATCGCAAATGGCACGTCTTTGAGAAAGGACGTGTGCTGTCGTCGATAGGACAGATATTTGACGACGCAAGGGCATGTTCAATATGTTGGTCGCGAGTTGCACTTATCCCATATGGACCAATTCACGATCTCGCTCAGACTGGATGGCACTTCGACCAGTCATGTCCTACATCTGTGGGAAGCTCGTTATCTCGTTCCGCCGAATATAACTTGAGCTTACAACTGCATGGGAGTCATTGATCACGCGCATGAACTCATCGTCAAGCAAACCATTTATATACACCGCGGGCTCGCCGTTGGATTGCCTTCCCTGACATACGATGCCCCGAACAATCCTTATCGGCTTTGGTGTAGACGTCGACGCTGTCGCTGGCTGGTACGCATTCCTCCATACCCCAGGTATTCCCTGACCCTTTGTAGGCTTGGCTCTTATGGAGGCGAGGACTCTCCCCTTGATATTTCCAGAGTGCGTCGATCCCAATAACCTGCATTGCGTGATCCTCCTCTGACACGCAGCACGGCAGGGAATGTATGCTGGTGAAGTAGGAGTGCCTAGACTCCTCAACCTTTTCAAAAAGTATGGGATCACGACTAGCTGGTTCATTCCTGGTGCGCGCGTTATGCATATATCATTTTGCGTCCAGTCTGTCTCATGTATCGTGTGCTTAGGACATAGTTTGGAAACATTCCCAAAGGAGATGGCTGCCGTCCGCGACGCTGGACATGAAATGTATGTAAACACATACCATACCCCGCAGCTCGCCTCATTGACATGGTTAGTGGACTTCACGGATATTCTCATGAGGTGACTACATGCGTCCAGCACGCTATGAACCAGTTAGATTGACTGTCATATCCTACAGAACCCAGTTACGATGTCGCTCGAACAACAGCGAGACATTCTAGACCACACCTACAAGCTCCTCACTGACTTCAACTTTGGAAAGCCACCGAAGGGAAGTGTAGCCCCGTGGTGGGAAACAAGCAAGGAAGGCACAGCGCTGCTCCTCGACAAGGGCATTGAATATGGTTGAGCAAACCCCCTTTTTATGCGCCCAGCACCTTCTGATACGTCGACGTTCGGCTAGACCATTCTAACATGTCCCATGAGTGAGTCCAGTCCTCTCACGGCTTGTACAAAAATGCATGAGCATTCCCAGCTCTCAAGCTTTCTATCTACGGGATGAAGACATCTGGACAAAGATTGACTACTCAGCAAAAGCTGAGGCCTGGATGAAGCCTCTTACGAAGGGAAAGGCGACTGGACTTGTCGAGATTCCGGCAAATTGGTACGCTTTGTTAAGCTGAGGGTCCTGATCGCTTCTATTGTATATCATAGGTACTTGGATGATCTACCCCCAATGATGTGGGTGAAATCATTTGGAAGTGTTATTTTGGCGGATACTAAAATTTCTTGTCCTTAGGTTCATAAAGTCGAGTTCAAACTCACATGGATGGGTGTGTATGCCGATCGAATTTTCACATCGCTGACTACAATCGCACTGTCAGGTAAACACACGAGATGTAGAGCAGCTGTGGAAGGACACATTCACGTATCTGTACAGGTGGGTTATCCCCGTGTTCTTTGTGCTTCAAAACTTACCTGAATGTAGGGAGGAGGAAAACTTTATTTTCCCTATCACCATTCATCCAGACGTGAGCGGGTAAGGAGAGGCCGTCCAATGGAAAAGCATGGAAAAACGACGCTGACATATAATTGACAGCCGTCCACACGTGCTCTTGATGCTGGTAAGCCCTTGCCACTTTCCTGATATCCTTCTCACACATAGGGTTCAGGAACGTTTCGTCGAATGGATCAACACACACGCCGACGTTAAATGGGCGACGCTATTTGAGATGTCTGAAGAATTTCGGTCCAGGGTAGACGCTCCCGCGGGCGCCCAGATGCCCAAGGGCTTCGTGAAGAAGACAGCCAATCGGGCTTGATTCAAACGCACGAGGTTAGCTTTGTGTAGGATAGTTGGCATATAACTTTGTAGGGGACTAATTGAAAGTTGAAACATTGAAGCTCCCAGCGATGTGCTCAGTCCTCCTTTGCAACTCGCCCGGCCAAAAATAGAGAACGCCGTAGGATGCCCGTGCTGCTCTCATCGAGATGGTCTCCTTTTAGTGAACTCGACTGCACCCATGACAATGGTCTGGCTGCCTCCCACGGCTGGCGTGAAACCACCCTCACCGCGTAGATAAACAAGTTGGGTGCCAAGCAAAACGACAGCAGTGTATCCTCCGAACCACTGATCAGCGACAGAAACAATGTCCCTTCCCCACATTCCCCAAGAATTGCAGCCCGGCGTGCGCGTCGTTGTCGAGACCAAGTACGGACCGATCACAGGTGGCCGGACGAGCAATGGGGCGGCCGTATTCCTTGGTGCGTGAAAGTGGAATGCTACAGTCGTCGAAGACTCACATGTTCATCCATAGAGGTTCCCTATGCTTTGCCACCTGTGCGTTTCACGGACCCACAACCACTGCCCGAGGGTTATCGCTATGAAGCCAAGGACTATGTTCACGAGACGAAGCGCGAGTAGTCACGTATTATACCGCACGCAATGACTCACTCTAGGCGTAGATTGTTACCAACCCGCTAATGATGGACAAGGGGCGGGTGAGACTGAATGAGCCTTTCGATTGTCCAGCATGCTAACGTCAAATTGCCGTTAGGAGTTCTCTCGGTCGACAGGAAAGGTCACGGTGAACCCTCGGAAGACCCGTAAGTCAAGGATAGACTTTTGGTCCCGTCCTGACTGAAACACGTAACAGCCTCTTTGTGAACATCGTATCGCCATCGTCATTTACGCGCGAGTCAAAGTTCCCGGTCAAGGTTTACATCCACGGAGGGTATGTTCCCCTCTCTTCGTGCCAGGTGTCTACCACATCAACCAATGTACACCCTCAGGTTCCTTCAGTTCGGCTCTCCCCACGGACTTGGCTCTCAGGCACAATATGTCGCTCAAGAACGCTCGGAGGTCTGGGTTAACATCGGATACCGTCTTTCGGTGTTTGGTTTCCTCGCGTGCGATGAGCCCAAGATCGACGGAAACTTTGGATTCAAGGACCAATGGCTCGCGTTGCAATGGATTCAGGAGCACATTGAAGGATTTGGAGGTAATCAACCCTTGCTTGTAACTGATTATGGGGCTTATAGAGGTGCTTGTAGGTGATCCTGCAAATGTACAGCTCACTGGGCTATCGGCTGGTGAGTGGAAATGCAATGCAATGTGAGGGGCAACTCAAACTATCCAAGGCGCCCATTCTGTCCATCAAATTCTTCATCACATATCCCACCTCGCGGAGGGTCAGAAATCGCCCATCAAATCTGCTATCCTCCAGTCCAACGCGATGCTGTACGTTTCCTGTGCTTAGATTTGACTCTACCGGGGTCCTATCCTCATCTATGGACATTCTTCCCGCAGCACGATCCCAAAGACGCCAGCCGAACTCCGCCCTCAATACGAAGTGCTTTGCAGGCTCCTCAACCTCAACCCTGCGTCGCCAACGACTCTCACGACGCTCCGGGACCCATCCCTCGTTCCTGCCACGACACTCCTGCACATCATCGAGACCGACGAGGTCGGTGTCGAGAACGGGACCTACCGCGGATGCCTCGATGGCACGTGGATCCCCACCTCCCCCGACCCGATGACCTGGCAACGCACCGGCGACCTCGCACGTCACCTCCGCGCCAAAGGCGTGACGAACATCGCGATCGGGGATCTCTCCGAGGAATGGTACCTCTACGCGATCGCGCACCCCGTGCACGGACCGCGCGACGTGTTTTCCAATGTGTTGCGGTATTACCCACGACCGATCGTGGAGCGGCTCGTGGAGAAGTACAGGACGCTCGAGGATGATGCGAGCGTGGACGCAGCGACGAGGTTGATGGGGGAGATTTTGAGCGATGGACAGGTGCACCTACCCGTGCGCATGTTCATGCGGGACTTTTACAAGGCAGACTTTCCAGTGTTGAGGTACGAGATCAGGTGGACGCCAGAGCAAGTGAGACCGCAAGGTAAGGCCACGTGTAAAAGGGTCTCTGAGGCGCGTTTCAAGCGCTCACCCTGGGTTTTACGTTGATTAGGGCTCGTGACGCATGGCACGGACCGGTGTTTCTGGGCACTTCGGGTGCCGAGCTTGACTGGGCCACAGAAACGAGTGGCGGTTGCCTGGCTGGACGCCATTGACAATGAATTAGCAACTCTCGAACGCGGCAAGGGAAAACCGCTCAATCAGGCGTTGACGCTGAGGGAAGATCAGACGATTGCATGGCAAGAAGATCGGAGGTGGGATCAGCTCATAGATATCGCCAAAGTACTGCCTGGAGAAGGTTCGTCTCCTTTCCCTTGCCCTTCACTATTCACTGATCCTAATATTGTGATAGCCTGAACTTTGGGGGTACGCACAGATTATACGAGATAGCTATACAACAACGAAACGTATATGATCAAACAAGGCCAGAATCCATTAAAAAAGTCGAACAAACCTAACCGAAAAGAAATACTTTCCAAATTGCTGCGTTCAAGTACATGAGATGACGACAGATATGCCTGCGGTATCAAGCAACAGATAAACTAA
Organism: Boletus barrowsii; assembly: GCA_038088775.1. Taxonomy (NCBI): domain Eukaryota; kingdom Fungi; phylum Basidiomycota; class Agaricomycetes; order Boletales; family Boletaceae; genus Boletus; species Boletus barrowsii. The sequence continues at coordinate 47,000 of JBBPJP010000139.1, forward strand.
ATCGATAAAGAAATGATAGATTCAGTGTGGAACCGGGCGGGAGTGGGTGATGATCGATGATGACACGGTTGTCGTTTCTCGTCTCGACTTGCATATATGCCATGAGAGTGTGGTCTAGAAGATTGCAACGAATCCAAATGCAGCAAGCCCAAGCGCGACTCCAGTGTGGAACACGATGTTTGGAACAAAGAATGACGGCGCTCCACCGCTCGCTCCGGTAGTAGAAACAGTGCTCGGAGTCGCGGACGCGCCAGTGGTTTGGACGCTTGGCGTTGCGTTCGAGCGAGAGGTAGATGAAGGTGATCCGGAGCTGATGGGTGACGTGACAGAGGGAGTCGGGTGTGTGACAGGCCCGGGCGCAAAGGCCTCAGTAGAAGCGGACGGCGCGGCAGAAGGGGAACCCTCGACCAAGGAACCAGTTCCCCATGGGATCTTCTCGCCGTCAGGTTGGGTAAGCTGGGACGGGGCAACGATGTTCTTGGCAGAATCGCTAATCGCGAAACGCCCGGTCCAAGTCCTATTCGAGGTGGAGGGTGACGAGAACTGGTAGAAGTAAATGGAAGAATGGGGGTTAACCTATAGATCACATCGTATGTGTGAGCATGATGACCAGGATGAGAAACCAGGGATACGACTTACCTGCGGGCACGTGAACGAGTAGGTGTTCTTCTTCGGGTTGGTTCCGTCAATGCCCTTCGCGACAGCTATACATGTAAGACATTAATGTAGAGCGTCGCAAAGGAATGAACGGGACGCACATGTCAACCAAACCATGTTGAAGTTGTCCCCTGTCATGAAGTCGATGTTCATGGTCTTCCAAAGACCAGTCGTGTCGACATCCCAACCAATCGTACAGGCTTGGCCTTGGATGAAGACATCGCCCGGACCGGGGTTGTTAGGGTTGGGCTCGGCACGA